>JAJEJO010051987.1:0-227457 GCA_020662805.1 Glaucomys volans
AAGAGGCAGTCTCAAGAAGTAAAGATTTCACTGACTCTGAAAATATTCAAACACAGGCTTCTTGAAAGTAAAGTATACTTTGATCACTGAAGTTGTATACTATTCAACAACAGAAAAGACTCCAACTTATAAATGAAGAAAATTTTGTATGATTTAATTCAAACCCACACTAAAACTTGTTAAAAATATTCATGTATGTGTGCATGTATATGTTTTAATATATATAATGTTTTTAAGTAGCTTGAAAATGTCATGATGCCAGGCCTGTCTGAAAGAGGGAAACACAACTTTTATGCCCTTCATAAATTCAAACAAGTTTATAAATAATATCTTTAAGAAATAAACCAATGGTAAACAAATAAACAGATGAACAAAAAACAATTCCCTTTACTGGGTAGGTAGTAGTCTTTTCTGAAAAAGATTGGTGTCTCCTTCTTTTCCATGCCTATCTTGGTTAGAAATTTCAGTTCCATGAAAACATTGCTTGGCAAGAAGTACAAAGTCACTGATAAGACATCACTGCATCCTAGGAAATAGGAACCCCACATGGAAAGCAAAATTTTATTTCAAATATTTGTGTATCTTATTGTATGTAGCTGACATTCACTTTATTCCTTTTTAATTTTTTATTACATAAGCCTGTCATAATTATCCATTTTATTTTTCGTAGATATTGTGGCTGTTTCCAGTTTGAAGTTATTACTATGAAACCTTCTGTGAGAATTTGTTCACAGGTTTCCCAGAGAATTTGTGTTTTCAGGTTGTAGAGCCAGGAGTAGCATGTTGGGACATAAGATCTTTATATTTTCAACATTACTAGTTAATGTCAGATGGCTGTCCAACATGGCAGTGCCACTGATATGCCCACCATAGGAAAGGATGCCATGCTGGGTGAGGTGGCGCACCCCTGTAATCCCAGCACTTGGGAGGCTGAGGCAGGAGGATCGCGAGTTCAAAGCTAGCCTCAGCAACTTAGTGAGGCCCTAAGCAATTCAGTGAGACCCTGTCTCTAAATAAAATACAAAATAGGGCTGGGGATGTGGCTCAGTGGTGGAGTGCCCTGGTTCAAACCCCAGTACCAAAAAAAAAAAAATGCCTGACCATTTCATATTCTGGCCAGTGCTTTGGAAAATGAGGCATATAGCCTGTGGATAGGGTGCACAGCAGAGTCCCAGCAGATAGAATGTTACTAAGTATTAATAACATGGAACAAATTTTTTTAAGGTATAGGTCATTTGAATTTCTCTTTCAATAAATCTCTATATGAATATTTTGTTCAATTTTTGTTAGGTTGTCTATATTTATTCTCATTAATTAGGAGAAGTCTACATACTATAGATTAAAGTTTTTTTGTAAGACATTTGCTGCTGTCAGTTTTTTAAAATTTTCAGTTTTTAATCATGGATAATTGAATTTTTTTTTTCAAAAACATTTTCTCTTTTACTCGATAAATAGAATGTTTCTTTAATCAATTTTTTGGTGAAATTTTTATTTTCTTTCATTTGTTCTTCTTAGTTTTACACGACAGTAGAATCCATTTTGATAAAATTTTACAAGCTTAGGATAAAATTTATTCCAATTAGGACCCCATTATGTGGGGAGGCAACATGGTGTGTTCTTTAATCTCTTAATGTGATGAATTATATCGAAATATTTTGTGCTTAATATCAATTGATCTTGTATTCTGAAAATTAACACAAAATCATCAAGATTAAGTATCATTGTTACTTATTATTGAACTTTGATATAATTTTACTGATAAATTTCATTCTGCCTTCTGGGGTTACAGTGTTCCTTTCCCTGTTCTTATTCTGTCTTTGACAGATTTTGGTTAAAAAGTTTTGCCACAACAAACAGTTTAGTGGAATGTTTCCTATTTTTCCAATTTTGAATAGTTAGTGAAAGACTAGTATATTTTATTTGAGCATTGACAAATTTCAGCCTTATAATATTTTTGTAGGAATATATGTATTATAGGTTCAAATTATTTTCTTGGTCATATGTCTTTAAAAGTTTTAAATGTGTTTTTTAAAGTTTGATTTAGTAAGCTTTTTCTAAGAATCTTTCCATGTCATCTATTTTCAAATGAATACACATATAATTGCTTAAAATGTTTGCTCATTAATGTCAGAAGAATACATTGTGGTTTCATTTTCAATTTCTGTTATTGTTTATGTATGTGAGATATTTATGGTTTTAATTGTTTTCTATTTTGTTCTTGAATGATCCTGGCAGAGTTTGATCCACTGATTTTTTCAAAGAAATGACTTGTGGCATTATTAAGTGTATGAACTATATGTCTGATTTTATGTGAAATCATGAAAAAACTATTTTGAAATTATCACTATTATCTGATCATTGCTTCTTTCATATAATAATTGAATTTTTTTTTTGCTATTTACCCAGTTTCTTGAAAGGGAGAAAACATTTTCAGCCATTTTCTCTAATGTACATATATACATGTTCTAGAGAAATGATGGATATTGATTCAGATATAAATATTTTAAGCTTATATACGTAAATACCATTTGAGTACTTCAATGGCTATGGCCTACAATTTTGGATATGTTCATAATCCTTTAGTATTTTCTAGCTTCTGTTTTCATTTTATTAACCCATGAGTTATAGAGAAATGTTTCTCTATTTCAAATATGTGAGGGCATACTCCTGTTTGTCAATCTATCTCCCTAAGTGTCATAAGTATCTAAACAGAAAATATTCCATATGATGTAAATTCCTTAAAATTTGGTAAGGTTTGTTTTATGACATAATGTTCCATCAAATTTTGTAAACTTAAGTTTAAAACAATCTGTTCCTTATTTGGGGTGATTTTCTATATATTGAGTCAATTATGTTTCCTTAACTGATTTTTTATTTGCTGTATTAATTGTTCGGCTATATATTTCAGAATGATTGTCATGATGTTCTATTTTATTAAATCAGTAAACTTTGCTTAAATGTGAGGTTATACTTTCATTATATACTTATGAAATGTTTGTAGCATTTTGTTAATTACTCCTTTTGTTATTATAATGTAATCATCTTTATTACTAGTATGTTTTTTTTTCCTATAAAATCTATTTTACATGACAGGTAGAGACTGAATCTCAACCTTTCTTTATCTTATACTTTGTATGTGTCTCTCAAAAACAGCATTACTATTTCATTCTGATCTGTGTAATATTGTCTTTTACTTGAATTATTGAGTTCACTTCTATCTAATGAAATGTAGGTTTAAATCTACTGCTTTATTATGTGTGTGTGTGTTGTTTTTAGACTATTTCACTTGCATTTATTCACTCTTCTTTATGGTGAAATATGAAAAAAAGACAAATAATACAAATTTCACATAGTAAATTATAAAATTAATCATATCTCTTTTTTCCTGGATTATTATTAACCCATTGTCACATCAGATTTATGTCTCTTTATTTTCTGTCACTGTCACTTCTTTTTTTAATTTTGTTTTTTAATTTTTGTGCCATGCTGGAGATTTAACCCCAGGCCTAAAAACAGTAGGCAAGTAGACAAGTGTTCTACCGCCAAGCTACATCCAGCCCTCAAAATTCTATTGTAAAAAAAGAAGAGACAGTGGTATTATTGCTTGCTATAGTCACTAACTATTTACATTATTAATTTGTGTATAATTTTCATTGCTATTTGTATGGCTGATAAAATATCACAACAATTTTAAGAACAATCACATTTTCTGTGCCTGGAATTCATGCTTTAATAAAAAACACTTTAATAAATATCTTTGGAGGTTAAATCCCTCATTAATTGCTTTAAAATATCATGAGTTTGCCTCAGTCCTTACAGATATTTTCAAGGGCATAGAATCATTCCATTTTTTTGTTTTGTTTTGTTTTGTGATATTCATTGTTGCGTTATTAAAGCCTGTTGTCAATCTATTGGCCACACTCTGAAGAAAATCTGCTTCTTCTGCTGGCTGACTTTGGTTTTCTTCTAGCTTTCATTTTCAACAAATCCATCCTGATATATATTGGTATGAATTTCTATTTAATCTATCTTGCTTGGGGCTGAATCTGTGCAATGACTTATTATCAGCTCTGAAGGATCCTAGTCATTATCTTTATGCATATTGCCTCTATGTAGTCCTCTCTCCATTTTCCTTCTTGGAATCATTCTATTCCCCAAAACCATATTCGCTGTCTTGAATTTTATGTTTTCTTTCTCCCTGTGCTTTATTAACACAATCCCTTCTGATCTATATTCTGTTATATTAATTCACACTCTGCTATGCCAATTTTACTTGTAAACCCTTTCCACAGTGCTTCTAATTTATTTTATTGTATTTATCATGTCTATAGTACTATTTGTTCTTCGCAAATTTGTTTTCATGTATTCGGATAGCCCCGCAGATATTGTCAGGTTGCTGTTTACTTTTTCAAACACAGTATGCATGGTCATTTTAAAATTCATCTTGGACATATCTACTATTTAAAGTATCAGTTTGTCTCATTCTGCTTTCTGTATTTTTTGCTCCTTGCTCCTATGGCCTGGCTTTTTGGAATATGGTATTTTTTTCTTATGTTGAGTTATGTTAAATTTGTTTTTATTGATACCTAAACAAAAAAGGACTTATTAATTAATACCATGCTTTAATATATGTATACATTGTATAGTGTTTAGATCGTACCTACCTCTTTAAACATTTAGCCTTTCTTTGGTGAAAGCTTTCAAAATATTTTCTGCTTACTTTTGGTATGTATACTATATTATTGTTATCTATTGTCAGCCTGCTGTGCAGTAGCCCATTAGAATTTCTTGTCCCTCTCTTACCATAACCCACCACTCATTGCTCAATCTTTCCCAACCCCTCTCTCCTCCTCTTCCCAGGATCTGGTAACCCCATTCTACTTTTAGTTTCTATGAAAACAACTTTTTTAGATTTCATATATGAGGGAGATCATAAGGTACTTGTCTTTCTAGGCCTGTCTTGTTGAGTGATGTTATTTTTATGGCATGCTGGACACCCTGTACAATGAGTTGTTATGTCATTTAAAACATTCTTTCCATTCTGCTTCATCGTTTTTCAATAGGAGTTTTTTTTTTTTTTTTTCAATAACTTAGCTCATCATTACTAGGCAGGAAATTCTTCTATGTTCTCTTTTAAAATTCAGCTGATAGATTTCAGTTGATAAGGGAAAAGGAAAAAAGAAAGAAAAACTGTATTTTAGAGAATGATTTATTCTCTTCTATTATGTTTCTTTAAACTTGGCAGACATAGTTATTTTCTAAACTATGCTAAATATTATAATATCCCCTTAAAAGTATTTTTAAAGTAGCACTTAAACATGAGCAAAAATACATAAACAATATTTTATATTTTATTTATAATATTTGAAAAAAGTTAAGACAAACTAAGCATCTAATGTTGATGAAAAACATAATATGAAATATGTAGTGATCGATCAAGAATTATAAAATGTTCTTAGTGATTTAGAGAGCTATTTGTGATATGATATTTAGTTTAAAAATGAAGTATATAAAGTTGTTTAACAGTACCATTTAAATTATGCATAGCAATACAAAGAACTTGTCTTTGATGGAGAAAAAGAATATTGTTTTCTCTCTGAATAGAGAAAATTTCCAAATTTCCTAAGATTGTATATTACTTGAAAGCAAAGAGAAATACTTGGTAAATAAAATAAAACCACATGAAAGTACCTATGCGCTTACTTTCAATGCCTTTACCTAATGAAGTGTGCATTTTCCTTTTAAAGTTTTTTCTAAGAATTCTAAACTGAAAACACTTTATTTGAGGGAAGAACAGCAATGCAAAATAAAATACAAAGACTACAGTAACAACAGCAATGATTCAGAAAAAAATACAGCTATGGAGTTCGATCTTCTCCCTGTCATCTGTCAGCATTATGCCATCTGTCTTCCACCAGAGCTTATTCTCTCCTGTTTTGAAACCTTCTTTCAACTATCCTCCCATCTTGGGAGTCCAGCACACTTTGTGCTGCAGCTTTCTCCCCATGAACTTCACAAATTGGAGGCAACTTGTTTGTATGGCTCTTGGTTGAGTATCCCTCCTTTCATCATCTGTGCAAATACTTTTATGAGTCAAAGCCCAGAAGAAAGATCTCTGGACCACAGAACTGGCTCCTGTCAAGTATCATTTAACCTCATCTTTTCAACTCTTGGCAGAGATCTTGTCAGAATATCTTTTTTAGTTCCCCATCTGTTAGCCACTTATACAATAGATGTCCTTAGGTTAACAATGATCTTTTCTCCAAACTTATTAAATTTAGTGTTCCTTTCAAATAAATTTCTAACTAAATCTCAATTTTCTTATTTTTTCCCACTATTATGGAGTCCACTGTGGCACCCCTTCTAAGATTCTTATCATTTGTACATAGACACTAGTTCTTCCCCACTGGTGCAAATTGGGTCCAGAATAGAATGTTTCTTGTTGCTTTTGCCATCTACCAATGGTCAAGGTTGCCAAGGTGAATCTTTCAGGAGATGTCAGGATAAAGGAACAAGAACAAGGCTGTCATCCTGGAGTTTCAGGAGAATGTGTCTAAAATGGATAGAATATACACTTTTCTTTATTAAAATTACCTAAGACCCCAATACTATCACTTTCTCCACTTTCATAAGTGAAGACAAACTCCTCCAACTTCCTCTCTTCTATTTTCCACAGTTTTTCAGGAATTAAATATAAGTTCACAGGCCTTTGTGTAGGTCAGACTAATTTAGAAATCGTTCTTTATTCCTTTGATACTTCAGAACTAGAAAAATGTTCATTCCTCAAGGATATTTTAAATACCACTATATACCTGTCTATATGTGCAGCCAGTCAGGATTATGCACAAATATTGCCATTCACATGGTCTCTGCTCATTAATTTAATTGGCCTATAGTTATCTAGTCTCCCACAGGGAAACAAAATAGCGTGAAACCCTTCACCATTTGTATTTTAAGAGGAGGGAAAAATGCTTTATTTGGAATATTGCAACTTTTATTTGATGAAAGTTACTATTAACGTATTTTCATAATCTTCTCAGCCTAGCAACAGCAGGAGTAAAAGGTGTGAGGGCCATGTAATATTCATGAAATTAAGACGACTTGAGATGAAAGGGAGTTCCATTAGAGAGACCAAGTGTGACAATATGACACATATTTGCATATTTTACACTTTAAATCTTTTCAGCACATCCAAGTTGATATATGGATGTAAACATGCATTGCCAGTTTTTAGCATATTATAAGCCCTCAAGACTTTGCATGCATTTTAATATGTTTCATTATTGCTGTAGATTTTAATTTCCAAACTGCACGGCTTTGATGGAAGGAAGCTGGAAGTCAAGGCATCTGGCCTCTGCCCCAGGCAAGCACAGTCTTTTCCTTGAATATTTTGGGCAGAAAACAGTCTGTTGATTTGTGGGGCAGTGGGGAGAAATTAAAAAAAAAAATTTTGTGCTGCCCAGAGCACGTTTTGTTTGGTACACATACTAATTAAGTGTTAACTTAACCATCCTGGCAAGAAAGCTAAAGCATTCAACTGTAGATGTGCCAAAGGAGACAAGTTGTGTGGGCTTTTTAAAATCCATTTTCCCTCTGCTCAGCCAGTCCCAGTTCCCATTCTTTGTGCATAGAGATTATTGAAATACAGGTTTATAAAATAAAAAAAAAAGAAAGAAAGAAAGGAAAAAAAGGAGTTTGAAACTGGGTTTATTCATGAAAACAACTGAAAAGAATTTCAGTTGTTTGTTTTCTTTTCTGAAACACAACAATGCTTGATGGTTTAGGTAAAGTTTTCCCAAAAGACTGACTGACAAGGACATGTTTGGCTCAAATAATATAGTATCCAGATAATTTTCTTAAAGATTTTTGTTTGTTTTATGTTTTGTGCATGTGTCAGGCTAAAGCAGTGCGAACTTAGTTGGTGGATTATCTCCAAAGAAAAGTTAAAGAAAAGGAAATAATGGGAAAAAAATTGTCTCTTAGTTCATTACCTTGACCTTTAAGAAAAATAGATGACCTTTAAGGATAGTTTCCAATGATAAAATCAAAATTCATTTTTATTGGTGTGGGACCCTCATGCTCACTTCATAACTTCTCCCAAGTGTTCAATAGGATTTTATTTTAATTTTTCAGTGCTATTCTAAACCATTTAATGGTAGGAGTATTGAGGTTATGCATTCTCCCATAAATGGTGAAAGTACAGAATAATTATCAACTATTCAGGAATATATTTGGATAACCCACAAATACGAAAATGCTCTTAGAAATTTTACACCAATGGAAAATAAATCAAATGTGCATTACTATTCTAATGAAGTTTATAAACAAATGAAAGAAAGATAATGCTTAGATTTCTAAAACACATTTTACTACTTTAAAAACATTGTCGTTCATTTGCAAATAAAAAATCCTTTGTGTTTTCCTGACTATTCTTTTCTAAAACTTCATATGTAATTACAAAATATCTAAAATAATGCTTCCAAAAACAACTTTTGCATACATTATAATAGTTTATGTAGAAACAGTTGAAGCTGTCATTGCATTTCCAAGCTAACATGCCATCATATGCTGTTGCAGAAAAATTTCCTAATTACTAAAATTATCCCCAGTACTTAGAGCATGAGAAGGTAGATATGGTTGTTGCCATTTCCTTCTCCTCAGCAAATAACTTGGTGTAAACTTGTAGAATACAGGTCTAATAATGCTTATTTAGACAATGGAGGTTTTTAAATGCTGTTGTGTTTCTGTTAATTGTGCCTTTTTTCAGCACTCCACTTGACCCTTATGGCGGAATTGTTGGTCCATGCCCCTATTATTGGGGTCAGTTTACATAAAGATGAGAAGTTTATCCATTAAGAATTGGGAGGTGAACAATTTCTAACATATCACTGGCACTTAATAATTGTACTACCAAATTCTTACACTGTCTGATGACGTAAGGATGAGCTTCGGTTTCTGTGAGGGTATTCTTTGGAACTATGTCCTATCCTTACATTAAGTCACATTTATACCTTTCTTTTCTATTTTATCCTAGTGAAAAATGGTTTCTTCCTATAGCTCAATCATGGTGGATGCCGTCCTAGTTCCCTTTCTAATTCCTACTAGATCTATTCCCAGTGGCCTGAAATCCTATCTTCATAGCCTTAACCACTGGCTGAGTCTTCCTTGAATGTATTCCTCTCCCTCAACAAGATGTCATTCCACTTATTACAATAAAACATTGGTGTCATGGGCTCTGCTCTGTGCAACCATTGGGCTTTCTTACACTGTTGTTCACTGACCTGTGGCTGAGCTAGCTATATCCTTTGGGAACTTTGACTTGGGAAAAATCAACATCTTTGTCAGAGCCAAATCTCTTCTGTCAACTCCATTTCCCTTGCTCTTCTGGGTCCCAACCTTTTTTTCTTTTCTATAAAACCTCTGGCTTTGCAATGGCCTGTGTATGCTTCTGCTGATCCATCTGTGTTTTGCTCCAGATGTGGCTCAACTGTGAGGTCAAAACAGGCTCTGCATTTGAATCTGCGATCCCAGGGTTAGTGTGGCTGTGGGACTCACATCTGTCACAAATAAATATAGAACATTGGTTGATTTGTCATCTTTGAATATTTGATCAAATGAGTTAACTCACTAATTCGCAGAGTATCAAGTTTTTCTGAATGTCTCACAGTCTTTCAGGTGAATTAGCCAGTGACACAAATGGTAAAATTCCCCCATTTATGTTCTGTGATTCTTTTGTGGTATAACATCTTGTCTGCATGATTATTTGTTTCTTCTTTGAATCTTACATGACATTTAATCAAAACCCACAATCAGAAAACTAATTTAACAAGGGCACATAACTCATACTGAATCTTTCTACCTTCGAATAGAAACTGTGAATACTAAATGATAAAAAGAAGTACGATAATATGTATGAAATACAAAGTGATAGTGTGAAAATAATAGGGATTTTCACAGAATATTTAGTATGAGTCAAGCACTGAATTACATTGCTTCTTCCTGTGACAGGCTTAGAGGTAGGTCATTTCTATCCCCATTTTCAGAGAAGAAAACTGAGATTTAAGAAGGTTAAAGAGCTTTAGTAATACTTTGCACCTAAGACATAGAAGTATATTTCTTTAGTCATAAAATTATGGAGCCTGTAAAATTATGTTTTCTGGCATTCTCCCTGCTAATTACAATTAGAACAAAAGTCTTCTTCCAATTCAAACATTGAAGAAAGATGGGACTCTTTTTGCTCCAGGAGTAGGATAGGAAAAGAATAGTGCTCAAGCTTGCTTCACACTAACTTTCCCCTGTGGGCCTCGGGAAATGACTCAGTGATAGTGTGTTTGGTGTGTATGAGGCCCTAGGTTTGATTCCCAAGCACCACACAAACGAAATAGCTACCTAAAAGCACAGAACTCAATAAATTTCCTTGGAGATGGTCCAGATATTGAGTTAAATACTTGAAATATTCTGTATTTATTACCTCATCAAATATGAATATGTTCCCTGTCGTTAAGGTCTTCTGCATTCTTAGCTTTGCCTCCCTCCATATAGGCCAATTTCCTAATTTCTCAGTGTTTCCAACATCCAAAAACAGCTTCTTTTGGGTAGCCTTGTCACTGCCACACCAATGTTTCTTTTTCTTCATCTGATTTCCCAGAATAAAGCTCTTTCTTTTTTTTATGGTTTCTAGAACCCTTCCTTACAGAACTTTGTATTTCTCTTTATTCAGTTCTATATTTATTCATCAATTATTAATTATCAGTTGGTTACTTAATGTCAGACCTTGTCATAGGGTCAGACAATGAAATTATTAATAAGTCCAATTGAGCTCCTATTGAAGTAGAGATGAGGAAAAGGGTAGATAAAATAAATAACTACAATAGAGTGATGATTTTTATGGTTGATGGCAAACACAGTTACAATCCAAGTAAAGGTACAAGTTTTTCAGCGATGGAGATAACTTAACAGTGATGGGAAGTAGGGGTTGGGGTTAGCAAGGGAAGAAACACCAGGGAAAGTCAGTGGACCCAGATTTGGAATGTGGTGAGGGAAAAATTATGTGAGTCAAGTCAGGACCAAAATAGCAAGTATCTTAAGGTCATGATGAAGATACCAAGTTCTATCTTAAGACCAAAATCTTAAACCAGCAACAATATAAGTGTAAAATCATCAGTGTGTATATATGTGTATGAAATTGAGAACATTGTTACAGCTGGCTCTTAGAAAGATCACTCTGACATTGCAGAGATTTGATTGGTAAATGGTATAACTGGGAGTCAGAAAACAGGTTATAAAAGTATTGCAGTATTGCAGGTGAGAGTGGACAGTGATCTCCACAAGGTGATGGCAATAGAAATCAGACATATATATAGTTCAGAAATACGTATGCATAAGAGCCACAAGACTGGGAAATTGAGCAGGCATGAAAGTCAGCTCTCTAAATATGAGAGGTCCATGAGGAGAGGAAATAGTAAGGGAGTGGATATAATAAGTACAAAAGCACTTAAATATCTATTATGTATTATTCCTTATTGTCAGGTACACAGTTGAACTATAACTTTACTATTCAAATAGAATGTAAACTCATATATCCAAGAGGTGCCTGGCTTTTCTTTGCTCTTGCATTTCTTAAGTAGCTCAGCATCAAGTTAAAAATTCAATGAGGAATCAATAAATAATTTTTAATAGTTGCTTGATTAATGCTTACAGATATCAGTTGCTGATAAATGGGTGGAGTTGGAGAATATCATGCTAAGTGAAATAAGCCAAGCCCCCAAAACCAAAGGTTGAATGTTTTCTCTGATCAGTGGATGCTGATACATAACGGGGGATTATGGGGGGGAATAAGGAAAGAATGGAGGAAGTATGGATGGTGTAGAGGAAAATGGGATGGGAGGGGGTGGGGGAAGGAAAAATAGAAGACTGAGACAGACAGTATTACCCTATGTATATGTAAGATTATATGAACCATGTGAATTTACATTGTGAAAAAAAGATATATTCCCCTGCTGTATAATTATATCAAAATGGGTTCTATTGTCATGTATAATTAAAAAGAACTAATAAAAAAAAAGAGGTGTTTTGGAATCACCCAGAAAAAAAAAGAAAAAAGACAAAAATCTATAGAAACTGAAAGCAACTGATACCCATTTGAGTGCACACTGTTAGGGAAAGATGAACAAAGGACGTATTTCTTTAAATAATAAAATCTTTCATAAATTGATATGTGATGGTTTCAAAAACCTGTGAATATATGATTTGAACTGTACAACCTTAATTTTTGAATTTTAGAATAATTGAATTATATCTCAATGAAGTTGTTAAAAAAAAAGATATCAGATTCTATCTTGGATACATCATTATGGAACACATTTTTCCCAGTTATAAAATAGCAGTTTTATTTGACAGGTATAATGGAAAGTTTTTCTTCAGTATTTCTGTTGTTGGACTGGGATTTTTGAAATCTGCTTCATAGAGTATATACAGCTACATAGCAAAAGTGGATGGGGAAATCTGTTTTCAGAAACTCGGAAGAAGGGAATATATTCAAAATATTCCTGTGAAATGGGGGGAGGTAGAAAAAAATAACAAGGCTGGCCAAGTTTCCTTTTGTGGAAATTCACTCAGGCATTACAGTTCTTTTCCCCTGAGTTTGTGCTTTTCCTTTCTTCATGACTATCTATCACTGCTTGTAAAACTCCTCCACTAAAAGATCTTAAAGTTCACAGTAAAGCAATGCAATTATTCTGAGTCATTCCTTCTTACCTTTTAACCTAATCTTCAGAGGTGCTGGGACTGAAGAAGCACTGCTCCTGCCCAAAATGAGCCTAATCTTGTCTCTGAAAATAGCACTTCCTTGCCAAGAAGAACTTTCTCCTTTTGAATGGCTGCAATGATAAGAAAAAGGAGCCAGGCTTCATTAATGGCCCTGGGCATGGTGGGTGCTAAGTCAGAGCGCCCTTCCTTTCTACAGAGAATAACACTCTCAACTTACTAAAGGTTTTCTTTTCTTTTTTTTTTTTTTTTTTTTTTTGCTTTTTCTTTTTATCCTTATAATGGCTGTTGGCAGAAAGCTTTGAAACAGCTCATTACTGACTTCTAATTCAATACGCTAAAAGGGTAAGGTGGAGGGCAATGAAGATTCAGATTTAACTATAATTTTTGGAATGCCTACTATGTGGTGGGTTCTGGGATTGATGTTGCCATGACAATCTCTAAGGTAGGAGATATGAGCCTGGTCTAGTAGCTAAAAGAGGACTTGGAGTTACTTTGAGAAAATCGTCAAAACCGGGGAATCTCTTCACCACCTCTAACATGATTCTGACAGCTTCTGAATCTCAACCAACAGGTTCACCTCCCAGTGAATCCATTAGAAAGAAATGGTCTTTCTTTCATTTTTTTTTTTTTTTTCATTTGTCAACTTCCGGTTAGCCCCATCCATTCTTCTGGTCCCTGCTCAGATAAAAATTAAAGGTATTTTGCTTCTCTTGCTATTAGCCTAGTCTCTTCCCCTTGGGTTCTGCATCTATTTCCTTCTCCCTCCTTAGCTGAACTCACTCTCTGCATTATCTGTCTACCCTGCAACCCCTGATTCTCTGCAATCTATTTGTGCTGCTATAACCAAATACCATAAATTTGGTGATTTATAAAAAGAGCAAATTTATTTCTCATAGTTCAGGTAGCTGGAAAGTCCAAGACCAAGACACCTGTGAATTTGGCATCTGGTGATGGCCAGTTTTGTGGTTCACAGGTGATAAATTCTTACAACGTCTTTACATGGTGAAAATGACAAGGCATCTCTCTTGAACCTTATTTATAAAGGCACCAATACCATTCATAAAGATACTACGCTAATGACCTCACCACCTTCCAATGGTGCTATAACCAAATATAGGTTGCAATGTATGGATGTGGGTGGCAACATAAATATTCAGACTATAATAGTCCATTCTGGCCTTCCAAAATGCACTTCCTTCTCAAAGGGAAAACACATTCATTCTATTCGTAAAGCCCCCAAAGCCTTTACTCATCCCAGTATCAAACTTTAAAGTTTAAGTTTATATAAATATCAAAATCATATATAAATGGAAACTTATGGAAAAATTCGTCCTGAGGCAGATTGTTCTCCAACTGTGAACTGGTAAAATCAAACATATTCCATGCTTCTCAAATATAATGGTTGAACAGTCATAAGACAGACATTTTCGTTTCAAAAGGGAGAAATAGGAATGAAGAAAAAGTGACAGGTCCTGATATGTCCTAAACTTTAAGGCTTGAGAATAATGTTTGACTTAGAGATCTGCCTTCCAGACCCACTGGTGAAAGATTTCCACCTTAGCAACCAGTAGGGAGAGATCTGGGTACCCAAGACTCCAGTTGGCCCAGGCCTTATGGCTTTGCTTGGTACAACAAACCCCACTGTAGCTCTCATGATTCCTGGTTGTGTTCCTGTGCTTCTTTAAGGCTCTACTGGCCTGGGGTTGAAGAGTAAGTTTTATCCATGTGGATCTCCTAAGTACTGCTCTGTAATCTCTCTGCAGTGGGCCTACCCCTGGGGTGGTTCTCTGCCTAGGTTTCATGACCAAGGTCCAGGGAGCTCCATGCTTGAATTCTACATGGAAGTAGTCAAATCTCCAACTTGTGCACTCTGGATGCCAAAAGAAATGTTATTACATGGATACTGCCAAGTTTAGCCATCACCTCTGGTTGTGCTGGACTCAAAAGTGGAGCCTCAGGGGAGGCTATTCTGGAATGCAGTGAGCAGAGCCTTGAGGTGTTGCCAGGCAGTGAGCACTGAAGTCCTGCAAGGGCTCCCCATTTTAAATTGCTCTGCCCCAAGGCCTTTCCACTCTGTGTCTGATGAGAGTGACAGCATCAGTGACCTTAGAAATGCCTTCAGGTTCATTCTTCCATAGGCCTTGAAGAATAGTACCTGGCCGATCCATAAGTATCCCCTCATCTGAAGGTCAGTGGCCTACACTTTGATATTCTCTCCTGAACATACTTTTTCATGTTTTACAATTTATACAGGACGGGGATTTTCCAAATCTTTGATTTCTCCTTCCTTTTTAATAAAAAATTCCATTTTCAAACCTTTTTCTCTTTTCACATTTTATTATAAGCAGTCAGCATAAGACATGTGGCACCTTCAACACTTTGTTTCAAAATTGCTTTGGCCAACCTTCTTGTTTACAACTTATACTTTCCTCATAATGCTAGGGCACCAACACAATTCAACCAAAATCTTTGCCAATTCATAATAAGTGTCAACTTCCTTTCAGTTTTCAAAAACACATTCATGTTTTCATCAGAGACCTCATCAGAATGATCATTATTATCTACATTTCTATTAACATTCTTTTTCATGACTATTTCAGTCAACTTTTTCATCAAAGTGACAAAAAGGAGAAGGGAAATTTTGTCTGTGGCTCATGGTTTCAAAGGTCTCAGTCCATTCATGACAATTTCCATTGCTCTGGGCCAGTGGTGGGGCAGAACATCATAGTGGAAGAGTGTGGTAGAAGAAAGCAGATCAGAAAAAGACAATGTGGAAGCAGAGAGATTTCTTCTTACCAGTGACAAAATATACAACCCAAAGATATGCCCTCACTGACCTACCTCTTCCAGCTATTTCCTACCTGACTACAATTATCAGTGAGTTAATCCCTATCATAACTCAAACATTTCACCTCCAAACTTCCTTGTATTGTCTTACACTTGAGTTTTGGGGGGATTTCCACCTCTTGACCAAACATGACAATGACCATGTGGATATTCCTTAAGAAGACTAACACTTTCTTTGCAGCTCTGCCATTTTGAGTCCTCACAGAATCAATCACTATGGTCTGCATTCACACTTCTCACTACCAAATCTGTCTTAGTTCAGTCAGGCTGCTCTAGCAAAATACCATAAATATAGTGGATTATAAATAATAAAAATTTATGTCTCATTGTTCTAGAGACTGGAAATCGAGTACCAGATTTGTGGTAGATTTGATCTCTGGTGGGAACCAACTTCCTTGTTCATAAAGTAGTATCTTGTTATGCTGTACCCACATCTTGGAATGGAGAAGTTGACTCTCTCAGGTTGCTTTTAAAGGGCACTATTCCCTTTCATGTGGCCATCACCACATTTGTGATTGAGTTTCAACATATGAATTTTGGGAGGACACAAACATTCAGACCACAGTACCAGACAATTAGCATTAAATTTGTTCAAGTCTCCACCAAATCAGAAAAGAAAAATACAAAACAAAACAGAAAACATCCTCTTTGATTTTCTATATCTCACTAGAGCTTCTCAACTTATTATATTCACAGGGAAACATCTTCCTCATTGAAGATATTTAAATAAACTATCATAATCAAGTACTGTCACATAGTAAATGCACAATAAGGTTTATCTTCTCTTTTTCATACTCATACATCACAACTGAGCCCTTACTTGTACAGGATCTGCTTTTAGGATTTGGCATGTGGACCCTACTTCTATTCACTTTCTTCTCTTGGCTCTCATGATACCCCATTAGCTTGGTTTTCCTTTCTTTCTCTGGCCATTCTTTTTTAGATTTCATTTATCAAGTGTTAGTTGTCACTAGTTTTCTAACATATGCCCTCTTCTTGACTCCCTCCACACTCTCTTACATGATTCTGTCATCTATTTCTATGAATAACAATTCAATGATGACTCAAATTTTCTTTTTAATGCCAACATGTGCATATTCAGATTCATATTCTGAATATCTCTGTAGATAACTCAGAAGCACTCCAAATGCAGCACTTTATTTTAGAGAATCGGGATGAAATGGAGGTAAGCAATATCCTCCAAAATAGTTAATGTTGTTCTCTAGTCTCTAAACTTGTGACAATAAGGAAAGGGACAAATGTGCAGATTTCACACATGGTTAGCAGATAGAAATGTCAGGATTTGTTGACTGGCTATATGTACAAATGGAGAGAAAAATCTAATAGTAGTAAAAAAAGATATGCTGCCTTAAAATTTGAAAGAGGGAAATAATAAACACATTATAAACAAAGCTAGAGAAATGGATAGAAGTCAGATTGTGAAGGATCTTACTTGCATTTGGTCATAATCCTAACCACAATGAAAAGCTGTTAGAAAGTTTCAGACACAGGAAAGATATAAACAAATATGTCTTATAGGGAGCTTACTCTGCCTGCTTTGTGGGACTTACCAGGCAGC
Source organism: Glaucomys volans (assembly GCA_020662805.1). Classification (NCBI taxonomy): domain Eukaryota; kingdom Metazoa; phylum Chordata; class Mammalia; order Rodentia; family Sciuridae; genus Glaucomys; species Glaucomys volans. The sequence continues at coordinate 17,195 of JAJEJO010051987.1, forward strand.
TGGGTAAACAAAGAGATGCATATGAAAAAACAACTAGAATCACTAATGATTAAGTTGTGCCAACATGATTAATGCGAGTAATAAATGTGGCTGAAGATAAGAAGAGGGAAATTCTTTGAGATTGCAAGGGAAGGCTTTATAGAGAAAGTAAAAATTGAAAATGTGAGTTAAAGACATGGATGATTCATTAGATCTAAGCAGGGAAAAAAAAGTACAATTTTACAGGCCCACAGAGCTGATATAGTTACATGCAGAAGCTGAGAGTCACACACAAGGTATATTTTTTGGTAGAACAGTGAACTGACCATTCTGCAGGGTTCATGGGATTCATCTGGAGGAGCAGAATAAGAAAAGGCACGGAGAAGTATGCTTGTGAATGACACTGAAGCCACCACTGCACAGATCTTTTCCTAGCAATTGGAAGCCATTCCAGGGTCCTAAGCAGAGAACTTAGATGAACTCTTTGTGCTTTAGGACAATAATTCTGGTGGAAGATGCTCCTATAGTAAAGACTAGATGGCTGAGAAACAGAAAGCTAAGTACTGAAGGGTTTTATGAGATCTGAGGTCAGGAGGCATTAAACTAAGAAAGCTTTTGAAGGAAATGGAATGAGACTGCTAGATATGATGAGAGTATCAAGAAAGAAAAAACATGAGGACTTCCAGAACATGAGACGACATAACTACATTGTTTTAGTACTGATATAGTAGGAAATACATTTGACTATAATACTTCTCAGTGTCTCTTTATGGGGAGGGCTTGTATTCTTTAGTGGGAAATGGGGTGGTACCTATTTTTGTAACAAATCTTGTATTATCGTCCTGTAAGGTATGATATTTAGGAGTGACTGTTCCAAGATGATGGCAAAGTTGACACTGGATCCATAATTACCTCCCAGTATCAATAAGAGACTTCTTATACAGGAAATGCTAGCAAGGAGAACAATGAATAATGGAGAAATATTACTGTTTTGATGAAAGTGATTTAATAAAGGGTAGAAGTTGGAGAGACAGTAGAAAAAAAATTAGCTTTAAGTATGGTTGGTAAGTAGGACTTAATATATTTCAGAAAGCAGACCCAAATTAATCTCAAGGAACCAGAATATTTGATGGGATAAAATAACTTCCAGTATTAGTTACTGCATATAATTAGGAACTGCTTGTCAGCTGATTCTAACAAGTTTCACATATACTTTCAAAATAAATGGAAGAAAGTGTTGAATCACAGTATGAGGGCTAGGAACTCAGATCTTAGATATTTCTCATTGAAGGAATAAGAAAAGAAGAACCGAAGCCAGTTTAGAGAAGAATAAAAACAGCCAAGCAGTTGGGAAATCTGGATTCACAGTTTTCTTTACTATCCTTCTAATTGTTAGAATAAGAAAAAAATAGGTTATTTCTTATGTTTCAATAAATTTGCCTATTATTATGTATGTATATGTCATTACCGGTGATAATAGTGAGCATCACAGATCTTAACACAGATTATTCACAAGACTAGTAAAACAGCAAATTTTCTAAGTATCAGAAAATTACAGACTATTCAGAAAATGTATTATTTGCCTTTAGACTATGAGCCTCTAAATAAGAATTATAACAAAAAAGAATGATACAGAAATCATAGTTAACAGAATACATTCTTCCCCCTCATCAGAATTTTAACCCTTGCTAGCATGCTGCTTCTGAACATCCAGGAAGCCTGATGTCACCATTGAAAATGCTATAGGTAAAGAATCCCTTCAGTGGAAACAGTGTCAGCTTCCTGAAACACTTTGCAGTGAAAACATTCTGGAGCAGAGCAATCCTGTGAATCCCTGAACACGTGGAGAAGTCAAACAGCCTCTTCCTGCCCCGTGAAGAAGGTCTGAAGGGCACAAGAACCCTGAGAATTCAGGTTAGTCCTAAAACTGGGGAAGGCAGGATGGAAAGAGGAAGTGCATTCCACACTTCTACCCAATTCCAATGATTTTCCTCTAAACAATATTGGGTGAAGAAGTCTCATGTATGTCTCTTATATTACTGCCTTGTCCTGAGCTTTATGAAAGGGTCTAAGAATGAAATTGGCAGGAATGCACTTGCATGCCAGTGTGGGAGTCAGTACCACTGGGAGACATCATTACTCTGTACCACTAAAAAAACCCTGTATTGACAGGTACTTTAACCTTCAGGGAAAGATTAGAGGGTAATCTCCCTTTGTGAAAAGTGAGGCACACAACACAAAAGCACTGGACTCCAAAGCTAGCGGGGCGTGGCATGGTATGGAGAGAAGGAATGGTACAGTGAGAGGGGCAGATGAGAGGCTAATATGCTGTGTAGGTGAGTCACTCTATGATGCGCCAATGAACTTGGGTAAATGATTCAATACTCTTTGGAAGGGTGAGATTTGATACCCTCTCACAGTTCTATCATCCTGGGATTATATTTCTATTATATTTTCTATTTCTCAGTATGCCTAGGATAATCCGATTGAGGTATATGTACAGATATATTAAAGACAGTATTATGGCATTAAAGCTTTGAGATGAAAGCAGCTCATTTTCTGAGCATATGTGCCTACAAAACAGGTTTGCTTCTCTCAGAGAACACTGCATTTTACTCTTTTCTGTTTTATTCTTTTTCGATATTGTACTTATTATACTAATTATCATACATGTAGTACATATGTTTTCATAAACATATTTTTACTTAATCTTTACAATAACTCCACAAGGAAAAAAGTACAAGATACAATTTCTTTATTTAACAAAAAGAGAAACAGAAATCCAGATAGGATAATTGATTTGGCTGTTCACATGGAACGAATTAGAGGAAGAACTGAAATTTGGACCCAGCCCTTTCTGATCTATAATTCCTTATCTTAACTGATATGCCTTATCGCCAGAATTAAAACAGAAAATTTAAACAGTTCTATGTTTAAAGTGCATCCCTTCTGGTTCCACAAATTTACAGAACCACTTTGATAAAATGGTAGAAAAAGAAATATTCTCACTTTCTTCATATTCCAATATAAGACAAAATAGCCTTCATTTAGAAGATTCAAGACACTAATTTAACATAAAAATAGATCAATTAGTTTATTTGTTGAGTCTAAGGAAGCAGTCACTTTTGTGTTTAACAAATTTATTCTGAGATTCTACAGAGCATGCTGAGCTTAGCTGAGGAACTTGCGTCATGAAACTGGGCATCTTTTACTCTAAAAGAAAAAAAAAATATATATATATGGCATATATATATATATATATACACACACATATATACATATACACATATACCATCTTTACATTTTAAGCAATTTTTTTTCTCTTTCCATTAAGTGGTCCATTCTTTGGACTTGTATGTGTAAATCAGGGTTCTTCAGAAAACAAGTAAAAATAGGATATCTATTTATCTCTATCTATTGAGAGTGGTACATATACACCTATCATATAAAGACACATCTATTGACATCTGCATGATATAGATTAAGAGATTTATTTTAAGTAATTGGCACAAGCAATACTGTAGGCTGCAAAGTATCAAGATCTGCAGGATAAGTTGGCAAGCTGGAGACCCAGGAGAACTGATGGTATAGTTCCAGTTTGAGCCCCAAAGCCTGAGAACCAAGAGAACCACTAGTGTGTTAATCGTCCAAAGGCCAGCAATTAAGACCCAGGATTAGGCAATATTTTAGCTTGAGTATGATGGCAGGAAAAAAAAACAATCAATGTCCACCTTCAAATGCAGTTAGGCAGGAAGATTATGTCTTAGAAACTTCTGCTCCTCGGTTCCTTCAGGTCTTCAAGTTATTAAAAAAGTCCCACTCACATTAAAGAAGGCAATCTACTTTACTCAGCCTATCAATGTAGAGGTTTGTTTCATCAAAAATACTCTGATGGAAACATCAGAACAATATTTCATGAAATATTTGGGCACCTAGTAGTCCAGTCAGGTTGAAACATGAAATTAGTCATCACAACATGCTTGAAAAGGAAGCCTAAGGAGGATTGCCTGAGCCATAAGTTTAGGAGGACAACTGGGCAGTGTTGAAATTGTTTTGCCTTCTCAATGGAGAACACCCTGAGTAATCTTGAGAAAAAAAGGGCAAATTTTCACAAAGGTATTACAAAGTTGAAATTTTTAGAATTTCACTTATTCATTAGGACCAAAAAAAAAAAAAAAGCACACAGTAATATAATTAAAATAATTTTGGCCTATAGTAGCTTCCAAGGACTTTTTTCAAAACAATATTTCAGGAGAAAAGTGTTAGGAGGAAAGTTCAGGAGGAAAATGTTAGTCATTCTAGTTCTTATATACAAAACAAAAAGCAAAATTTAGGGTTAGGCTTGTGGCTCAGTAGTAGAGCACTTGCCTAAAACATGTGAGGCACTGGGTTTGATTCCCAGCACCACATATAAATAAATAAATAAATGAATAAATGAATAAATAAATAAATAAATAAATAAAGCAAAACTTAAGGACAATGCTTTCCAAGATACGTTTCTATTCTTACTGCAATAAAAGAATCCATAAATTTCTAGAGCTCTCAGATTATATTAAGAGGGTCTGAAAATTCCCTAAAAGTGTATGGAGATTGTTTTGTATGTAAGAGAGAGAATTTTTTTTTTTTTTTTTTACTTCAGGCCCACCTGTTTTTACTATGCTTCAGCCATAGCAAAGAAATAAATAACCCTACCAAACACGGAAAGGAAATAAAAGTTGTCAAAGAAGTGTCAGATCTAAAGCAACATATAAATTGACATATACACAATAGTATATAATGGTTAAAGAATAAAGTGGCACGAAATCTGTACAGTGAGCTATTATTTTAAAAGACTTTGGAGGGTGTAATATTTAGCAGTAAACACATTTGCAGAAGTGGAGAGAGAAAATTCTATTTAGGAGATAGTATAATATTTCCATCAGATTTTCTGAAGAGTTTGTGGCCTTCTCAAAAAATAGATATAATCTACTGTCCAATGGTGAGCACTAGAAACAAGGCACAAAGTCTTCTTTGGTTTGATTGGTCCTTTCAAAACTCTTGTTGAAATTTAATTGCCATTGTGACAGTATTGGAAAGTGAGGCCTTTAAGAATAATCAGGTCTAGAGAGATCAATGCCCTCGTTAGAGGTGTACCTTAATTATATTGGGAGGTGTGGTCCTATTAAAAGTGGAAGTTCAACCCCCACCCTCCTCTCTGTCTCACACATGCAAACTTGCTCTTCCACCATGCTATAAGGCAACATGAAGTCCCTCTCTAGGTGGTGATACCATGCTCTTGTACTTCCTAGCCTCCAGAACTAAGAGACAAACAAACCTCTTTTGCTTATAAATTACATGTTATATAGTATTTTGCAATAGCAGCAAAAAACTAACAAAGACAAAATATGAATGGAAGATGCAGCATGAAAAGTAATTCACAAACTGAAGAGATTTTCTAATTCAATCTTGATTTCTGGAGAAAGCTGAGGTTTGCTTGTATAGGTCATCAGGGTTTGAAGTGCAAAGTAAAAGCCACTAGTTATTTGTTACTATGAGGCCTTGAGAGGGAATCCATACTCCAATTATTATTTTTTTAATTCTCTTTGCTTGTACTTCTTTTTCCACCACTCTCTTCAACTTGAACCCACGGGCAAGCAAAAAGGATCCCTTGAGCAATCTTTGAAAGAAGGCAGCTTTGTGTCAAAGTACTGGCTTAAAATATATTGCTCAGTTTTCTAACGGTTGGGCCACTCAAGCAAAGAATGCAAGCTCTTTAATCCTCAGTATCCTGGGCTAACACATGGACATCATCTGAGTTCCTTCTTCAGTTGGTTGTTGCGGGCATAAGTGAAAAAGTGCTTGAAAAGAATTCATCATATCAGTTAAAGATATTAGATAGAATGTGCTCATTAACTTCCATTCCTTGCAGAAACCACACTAAAGTAGCAATAAAAGAACCTTTTCCAAACATAGAAATTCACCAGCAGAAAATAGAAAGGGAAACAATAGTGGTAGCATTTGGAACTTGGACAGTTGATGGATACTAAATTACATGCTTGACTCAAAACTTGAATTCCAAACTGGCAAGGGATAAATTGAAGAATGTGTTCCACTTAGGCTGCAGAAACCTTTATTATCTCAAAAATTAGTGATGTTCTGGAAGAAATATTAAAATGCTCAGAATTGGTGGTATCTTTGTGAGTGGATTCCTACAAGGCTTAAAGTAAGAGAAGTAGATGAATATATGTTTAGAAAACACTTCTCAACCTACTCTTCAGTTCACTTTTTGGAAAATCCTGGAAAGATAAGAGGACAGCCCATTGCTGGGCATCACAGTGACTAAGGTATGCTCTTACTTTCTATTGGCTGGTAACAGAGATGATTGATTCTTGCACTGTATGAGAAAATTTCAATTTTCAAATTGTCCAGCCCCAAATGCTAACAAACTGCTCTCATTGAGAAAGGCTGATGTAGACTTCTCAGATTCCTTCCCTTGCTTTGCATAGTTAAGTGACTTTTCCCCCCATCCGAAGATTTGGATTTTATGCTCTGAAGAGGCTCAGCAGTAAACTCTGGGCAGGACAGTGTCAGGCACAGTAGCAGAAGGGCATTCCATGCTACAGATCATGGTGTTAATAACAGTTAAAACTCACAGTCTCATTTCATAACCCAACCACCAGAATTTCAGCCAAGTTGCTACCCTGCATACAGAGGAAATCAAGAGTCTTCTCTGGAAAATATGTCCAGCTCATGGGAAAAGTTCTGAAAGTGCTGACATGGATGATTTCTCAGTGAAGCAGTTAAACTATATTTTCCTCAGTGAACACTGCATTTGATGACTCCCACCCATGCAAGCAAGTGTTTTCATACACACTCGTAAATATAAGGAGACAGAAAATGACAACCAGGAGGTTAGTCAGCCGAAATAAATGAATAAGAGTAAATAGGTGGAAAAAGAGAATTAGAAGGGAAAATAAAATTTCAAAAATAAAATATTTGATAATCTGAGAAGTTCACGATCCAGGGAACTGTGGAGAGATAAAGAATTTGTCAAGAAACAGGAGGATAATAAAAAGAAACATTAATACAATAAATAGAAGGTTCAGGGAATGAAAATTATAATGGAAGAAATAAATTTAATGAAAATATATTGAATGACAAATATCCCAGGAAGAAAGGCAACAGAACAGAGCTAAAAATAATAGGGGAACAATGTACCAGTTAGAAGACCAGTACAGGAGATTCAACATCTACATCACAGAGTTCAAGGAATAAAAAGTACAGAAAACAAAGAAAGGAATTCAGTAAAAACTAACAGAAAAACAATACCCAGAATAGAGGCATTTGAGTTGCCAGAGTAAAGAGCTCATGAAAGGCTCAGAAAAATGTATCAAAATAAATTCATACAAAAATATATCATCTTGAGTTAAAACAGAGGCAAACAAGTTATCAATAAGCTTCCAGAAAAGAAAAATGTTTGCATGTTAAGAATTGAAAATCAAAATGGTATCATTTTTTCCTTGAGAAATAAAACAGCTGAAAATTAAGATAATGGAGAAATGCTTTCAAAATTCTGAGTTAAATAATTTTTCACTGAAGACACTCTACCCAGTCAATATCAATGAATATGGCAAAATAAGGATATTCTGAGACATGTAAGATAGCAAAATCTTCCCTTCTATGAATTGTTTTTTTCAAAATGAAGCATGGTATACCACAACCAGGAAGTAAAACAAGATAACTATAGAAAGACATGGCATTCTGGAAACAGGTCCCTGAACAATAGAGAGGCAAAGGGAATTCCCTGGGCCAGGGTGTAAAGACATTGCAGTGGACAGGTCTGGGACTATCAACCCAGACTGAAGCAGGTCAGAAGACATGGAGAGACAGCTTCCAGGGAATACTACAGAAAAGTACTCAAACATCTTATTGTATTGAAGTCAAATGCCAACCCAAAGAGGAAAGTATGGAAGAAATTAGTGAAAATTAGTAGAACAAAAAGTAAGCAAACAAAATCCTTGGGCAATTATTAACTTTAGAAAAGTACAAAACAAAGTTTTAATGTGTCTATTATTAAAAGTAAATCTGATTTTATTATGTCACACTCATTTTTTTTAAGTTATCTTTTTAATTTTGATTCATTGCACACAAGTGGATTACAACTGTTGTTTCTATGGTTGTACATAAAATAGAGACACACCATTTATGTAATCATACATGTACATAGGGTAAAGATGTTTGTCTCATTCTGTTATTATTCTTACCCCCCTCCCTGATCCCACCCCCGTTTTTTCCCTACGCAATCCATCCTTCCTCCATTCTTGCCTCCCTCCCACCCGCAATATGTATCATCATCCACTTATCAGAGAGATCATTCAGCCTTTGGTTTTTTGGAATTGGCTAATCTCATTCAGCATAACAGTCTCCAACTGCATCCATTTACCTGCAAATGCCATAATTTTTTCTTCTTTATGGCTGAGTAATATTCCATTGTATATATATACCACAGTTTCTTTATCCATTCATCTATTGAAGGGCATCTAGGTTGGTTCCACAATCTAACTATTGTGAATTGAGCAGCTATGAACATTGATATGGCTGCATCACTGTAGTATGCTGATTTTAAGTCCTTTGGGTATAGGCCAAGGAGTGGGATAGCTGAATCAAATGGTGCATCCATTCCAAGTTTACTAAGGAATCTCCATACTGTTTTCCAGAGTGGTTGCACTAATTTGCAACCCCACCAGCAATGTATGAGTGTACCTTTTTCCCCACATCCTCGCCAACACCTATTGTTGATTGTATTTTTGATAATAGACATTCTAATTGGGGTGAGATGATATCTTAGGGTGGTTTTGATTTGCATTTCTCTTATTATTAGGGATGTTGAACATTTTTTTTTCATATATCTTTTGATTGCTTGTAGGTCTTCTGCAAAGTGTCTGACCATTTCCTTAGCCCATTTATTTTTTAACAGCAGCGGGAGGGAGTAGATGTTTTGGAAGATGCTGTAGGGTAAGAAAGATTGGTAAATTCTCATCTTCTTAAAGAATTATAAAGTTGCATATAAATATGTTATTTAGAAAAATAGAGAAAAACAGCAAATGAATCATTTTCAACCTAACAGTGCTTTTGTCTAGGTGATTGAAAATGTGGAGACAGTAGTAGAGTCAGGAAGTCAATTTTAAATAATAAACAACATAATTTTCCCATACTCATTATATTTTAAAACCTGTGATTTAAAAAAAAAACTTGAAATATGTAAGTTTAATGAAATAAAAGCCAAAACATAATTTAGTACAGGGCAATATGAGCTCCTTATATTATATCTGTCAGTAGGAGAAGTAAATAAGAAGGGTCTGTTCTTAAACATCTTAAATTTTCCTTTTTCAGTAGTACTTAAATTATCCATTGTTTGAGTGAAAAATTTTGTTCAATGGCAGATATATATTCCAACATACCACGGTCTGAATTATCACACATCCCTCTCTGTCCAAAACTGAATAAATATATTTGACAATCTTTACCTTTTGCTTAAACTTTTAAATCAAGTGTATGCAAGTAAATGGACAATAAGTAACATATGTAAGTAAATACAGAGATAATAAAATGCACCATAAGTTTCATCTTTCAATTATATCATCACAGAATGGTTAAAAAGACCTAACTAGATTTTCATGCCTCAAGTGTTAAATAATATATGTATCTCATTCAAGACTCACAACATTCTATTTAATGGTCACTGTTCCTATTTCCTAGAAAATACTAATAATGTTACTGGATAATAAACATTGAATATAAATGTTCAGGATCCTGTACTAGTATTTCCTCTAAAAAACCTCATTCAAACCATTTTAAAAATGAGTAAACTTAGATTCTTGAAGTATAGGAAATTAGTCCTTGTTCACAGATCTCCTAGGCTGTAATTAGTTTTGAAATCATTCTTTTGGACTCTGTGTTTGATATCCTTAACATCTGTGTATATTATCTATACTATAACTAGCTTTTCATTTTTCAGTGAACTCTGTTCTCTGAACAAAAGTGTGGGAATAGCTGCAAGAATATGTACAATGATTCTCGTAAGAAGATTGCGAAGCACAATTTTAAGACTTTTGTCAAATTTCTTTACCTTGTCACTTGTGTATCTCTTGCCTATTTTTCAACAATTGTCATAAGAGTTGGAAAGGACTACAGAGATAAAATCCCAGTCCATAACCAATTATTTTGCATCTAAATGAATGGCAACCTAATAAAAATTATGAAATTGAAACATGACACACTGATAAATAACAGGTAGATGGAAGAGACTGATAAATCCTAATCCAATTTTCTAGTTCTGCTTCTCCCTTAACTTCCAGAAGCATGGGGATAGCCAATGACCAAAGATGGCTCACATTAACTACTCTGTATATTCAGTTGTGTGATGACTTTTCTAGAATAAGAGTTGTCTGGTTGTCATCAAAATGTGTTGGAAAGATTTTTATACATTGTGGGTCACTCACATATCTTTCACATATTTCTTTCTTAGCTTTATTTCTTCTTGATCTTCCTTTTCTTGTTTTTCCTTCTTGTTCCCTGGTTTCAACCAATCAGGCACTACCTGAGTCAAAATATCTGTTCTTACCTCAGGTTCCTTGTTTCTCTATACATGGTGAATGACCAGGTGTACCACAGAAATTTCTGTCTGTGAAGATGACTTTCACTTCCCATTGTATTTTTCTTAGAGCATTGCAAATTATTATTACAAAGCTGATCATCCATAAAAAAAGAAAAAAAGTACTTGCATGAACAATTTAAAACATGCCCAACACCCACAGTAATAAAATATTGGCATTTCCCATAAAGATGTCCCTCCCATAGCATTCTATGTCCCTCCCCAACAGAGGTAACCACTAACCTGATTTTTATTAATAATTTTTATCAATTCTTTGTAGTTTTATCATATGTATAAATATTTGAAAATTACATGTAATTTTAAAATATTTTTTAGTTTTCTATAAATGGGATCACGTTAAATGTAATTGAGACTTTCTTTTTTACTGTTTAATCAAATGTCTTTAGGTTCATCTATGCTGATAGATATAACTGTAATTTATTTATTCACACTATTATATTTACTGTAATCCCTTAAATGAATAAATTATAATTTATGTATCTATTTTACTGCTGATGGACATTTTTCCCATTTTAATTATCAAAAACAATGCTGCAAAAAGACATTAGATAAACTAAGGTAATCTGTATAAATCTGTACTTTAGTTAGAAAAGATCCATTACTATCAATACCACTGTATTTTATGGGAACCTCTAAAAATGGATATTATGGTTACTGTCCACTTTAAGCTTGTATCCACATATTGAGCCAACCAATTTGTGAAATAACCTTTGACTTCCTGTGGGATCTAGTCATATGGAATCTGTCAACACTGTCATAGATGTGATCTGAGGAAGAGGCACTGGTAGAAATGCCGTGGGTGACATGGAAGTTTGGAACAGCTACTAATGCAGCTTGAGCCTCTTCCTAGAGGTATCACATTTTTTTAAGGCTCAGTCCATTGATAATGTCCAAACTTACCATTTGGTGGAAATAGAGTCAAACATAGTAGGTACTTCTGGTCCCAGGTTCACTTCATATTAGCCTGTCAAGCCTTTTATCAAGCCAGGAGAAATTTTCTGAAAAGTATATAATTTCCTACTTCAGTTATCATAAACTAATTCCAGAATTGTAGTAGCCTATGTTGTGATTCTCATAACAGCATTTTTATGTACACTATTTGACATATTTCCAACAACATTCCTCTCATTTTAAGGCTAGATGAGGATTCTAGTGAGTCATGAGATCAGCATATCAAGAGTATTTCCAAACAGAAAATGTTATATCCAGAACCTAAAGAAATCTACCAGATGTGATGTTTTCTTATCAATATAAGGAAGTGAGGAATTTAGACATTTCTCATGCCTCAAAATAGTTGATCCTAAAACTTTACTGATATGGAAGGTCTCTGAATCTTCAGAGAGTCTTACTAAGTGGTGTGAAGAATATAGTGCCTTATTTTACTTGCAAGGTAAAGTTATTGGCCTATAAGAGTTTTGGGGGGTTCAGGATGAAGACAAAATGCTCCTGCATCAGAGATGAAGATTGTTTTACAATACAATAAGCAACATGAGAATCATGTTTGTTTCAGTTCTCCTTGCTTACCAAGACCCGTTGCAGTGACCTGGAGTGAGCCAGGTAGGTGCTGCATGCACAACAGGTTTGCCTTCCAACTGAACAACCTTGAGCTCAGAGAACACACATCATTTAAAATGGGTAGTAATCCTCTCTGACCTATATCCCAGGGGGAGGCTTTGTCTTTATTTTCCTAGAAGATAGAAAAACATACTTTTTGCTCTAGAGAGACACATTACCCGTGTTTTTCAATGTTCGTTGCTGTACAAACATTCTTGAAAAGACAGCCTAGAAAAAAATGTAGACAGTGCCTCTGCTAGAAAAGATGTAGAAACACTAGAGACCCATGGAGAGTTGTCTCCCAAAAGGCCTTCGATGTATTTGTCACTTCTATTGTATCTGGTCTAATCTCTTTGGGGAAAATCTGAAGGTGTCATTACCATATATATTTCCCAGGGTATTGTGGGGTTGTTTCCTACAGAGATCCAGTTTCTCTTTCAGTTAATGGATTATAGGAGGAAAAACTGAATGAAATCTAGAATTTTTGTTAGGAAATAATGATTTTTATTGTGCGAGCAGGCCTTCCCTTCCTGACTCATGTCTTTTTTTTGGTTTTGTTTTGTTTTGTTCTTTCGCTTTTTGAATACACTAAACAATATTATTGGCATCCTATCTTGCTGTTAGGGTGTCTTTCTCTGTGAACCATCTACACATAAGTATGGACTCTTTGGCTGTTACTGTGACACTGCTGAATATTGTGATGTTTGTCCCAACTTCTGACAGTTGAATTCTCCCTCCTGAAATTTACTAAAAAGGAATTGCAGAGTAAAATTTTATAGTAAAATTCACCAATGACAATAGTAATAATAGTAATAATCCAGTTATGTAAGAGCGTTTTCTACAATGAACCAGCAACAGTCAGCACTGAACTTCTCAATGGTACAGGCAACCAATTTCCCTTATTATTCAAACGAGCAGTATTCCTCTCTGGGATTTCCTGCAAGGCATGGGTATATTATAATGTTTCCAGCTGTAGGCAGTACCTTAATATTTTTAGCATCTTAATCATGGAAATGTTCTCCTATATCAACAAATTCTCATTTACCCAACCTTATGCTCCAGCATCTGTCCCATACAGACTTTCCTAACTTCTACCTGAATCTGGAGGCTGATCCTTCAAGCTCCATCAAAGATTTTGTCAAACTTAGGCTCTTTTCCTCTCTTAACAGTACCAACAATTCATTTGATGGGTTATGTTATGATTTAATATGTCTACTGGTCAAAAAAAATAAGATATTATATTTTAAGATAGAAGCTTCTGCATCATCTTCAGGCATGGAAAGCATGATAGCCTTTAATAAAGAAGAGTGGACTACAACTCAGAATATTCAGAGGAATCTGAGGCTTCAAGGATTGATCAAGTGCAATTCAGATATCCCTATCTTCTTGTGGAAACACTATACAAGGTACTCTACTTCTCTACTGAAATTGAGAATGCAACTCAGCTATGCTTACAATTAAGTTACACATAATCTTGATCCATAGATATTTCGACTGTTGTCAACAGAAGTTGTCTGGGTATTATATGGTGGCCTTTGGGTGGTTGCCTTTGGTCTGGGTAGCCTTTGGTGATGAATCACTTGCAGCCATTGTTTTCATACCAGAATCAGCCATCAAATTCCATAACCTATACAATTCTCCAAAATATTCAAGCTCTGCCACTCCATTGCTTTCTATCACTATCTCAGTTCAGCATCTGGGAAAGTGCTTCTGTTGCCCTATGTACTATACCAGAAGTTACTCATGTTAGTACAGCTAACTATAAGTAGTGGTATTCTTATTACCAGATGACCTGCAGCTCCAAAATCTATTTCATAGGATGTTCTCTTTTAAAGCCATCCCTGGTACTGCCAGAGGTTGACTTTCAAAATAACAGACTCTGAAATGGAAAATGATATCAAGTCAGTACTTGCTGATGAGCAAAGGAATTGGGATTTGGAAAAATCTGGTCTATAATGGAATTATTAAAAGGTTTCAGCTGAACTTATTAACTCTGGAGATGGAATTTATCGACAGAGTTATCCAGATTTGGGGCAAATGAGGTAGTGTTTTCACCAGCTGTTGAATGCAGGCTATCAACACAAAAAGGTTAAGTCCTTGTGTGTCGGTTGTTTCTTAAGACCTAAGCAATCCAAAGACTGAGTCTCAGTTAAACCTGTCAACCATTGACTCTGTCAGTACATTGTGACAGTAAATGCATCTTTCCTATAGCGGGACATCTAGAGTACACAACATAGCATCCCTGACATCAATAAAATAATTTGGTCATATTACCTGTTCTAAAAATATAAAGTATGCTACAGAAGTAAATTAATGTGTGACTTCCTGTGCTGTAATAAGTACTTCTCTGCCAGTTTATGTTCTGGTTCCATACCCTCTTGTCCAAACTCTACCCTGGTAATGAGCCTTTCCACTCCAGCATTACTGGTGCCATGACTTGAATCCTGAGGAATGTGTAATTCCACAGAGCACACATACTCTGGTGTTTTATATCTTCCATCAATGATTGAAGAAAGAAGAAAAAGTGAGAGAAAAGGAGATAAATAATAAAATAAAAATAATCACACACCCAGCCATTTCTCTGCTTCCTTAATAAGACAAAATTATTGAAATAATTAACCTAAAATTTTCTCTTCCTCTTCCTCTCTCTTGCTTTCTAATCTCTTCAACCTACTCTAACAAACTGAGACCACACTGTGACAGTGAACTATCTCTTCTGAAGGTTCCTCACAAATTATCTGTTGTCCATACTAATGACAATTTCTCTTCACTCACTTTAGACCTCCAGGAGCATTTAAAATTGCTTCCTACTCCCCTTTTCTTGAAATATCTTTCTTTTTTATTAATGACAATTGCATCTCCTGGTTTTCCTTACAGCTCACTGAAAAATATTTTGAAACTATTTTTCTGGAAATACCTTTTAGAGTGGGACTCTATATGATGAAATACCTCAAAATTTAGTATATACATACTTCTCTTTGATACTTATATTCAATATCTAGAAAATATTGTCAATTAATTTGGTTTAAATACCCTATGCATGCCCTTTTTAATTTTTCTATATTTTATTGGTGCATTATAGTTGTACATAATGGTGGAATTAGTTGTTAAATATTCATACATGCTCACTATACAACAATATAATTTGACCAACATCTAATAGGTCCCCTTCTCTCTCCCCTGGTCCCTTTCCTGTATTGTATTGATCTGTCCTAGATTTTCATGAGACCCACCCACATGCCTGTCTCTTCCTTTTCCTCTCTAGCTTCCATATATGAGAAAAAACTTGTGACCCTTGACCTTTTGAGTTTGGCTTATTTCTTTTAACATAATTTTCTCAAGTTCCATCACCTTCCTACAAATAACATAATTTCATCCTCCTTTATGGCTGAATAAACCTCCATTTTGTATATATACCACATTTTCTTTATCCATTCTTCTGTTGATGAACACGTAAGCTGATTCCATAGTTTGGCTCTTGGGAATTGTGCTGCTCAAAACGTGGTGTGCAAGTACCTCCATAGTACCCTATGAATACTCTCAATACCCAAATCTCTGTGTCTAAGACTGACCTGTCTTCTAAAGTAAAAAAAAAAAAATACAATCTTCTTTTTCCTTTTATCTATACAACATCTCCACATCAGTGTGTAGTAGACTCTTCTAATTAATGTGATTAAAATAGCTATTGATATTCCCATGTAACTGTTTCTTTTTTTTAACAAAATGGTGTCACCATTGAGGAAATTTCTTAAGTCAAACTTCTGTATTCCACCTTTTATTCCAGTCATCCTTTCACCTCCCATATTGAATTTATTACCATGTCTAATTGACTTTCATACAAATTACAACAAAATCTCTCAATTTTTAATCTATGTTCAAGTCGTAAGTGTCTCTTGGACAGTTTCAACGGCCTTTAATCAGACTTTATTCTTCAATATTTGCTACCTCTTCTATAAATTATCTAATACCACAAGGTCCAAGGTGACATTGGAATCATAAATCATATAATGATTGTCCCGAAAACAATATTCCAATAGTATTTTCTTGCCATTAGAATAAATTTCAACTTCATACTTTGGAATGCACAGGTCTTTATGATCAGATGATGCCTATTGTCCTTGTATCATCTTATGTCTCACCCTTCCTTCCTGGCTCCTCTCCAGACAGCATAACACTGGTCTTCATTCAGGTCTTAGATCACCTCATGCTTGTTCATTCCCAGGGCCACTAATCTGGCTATGCCATCTGTTTTGGATGACCTCTCAGTTTTTTTCACTACTAGCTCTATCTTATGATTGTTTCAGTTTAAATGCTTTTTTGCTCAAAAATAGCTTCCCTGACCATCAATGTAAGGAAGATATCTCCATCAATTTCCATGATGCAACACTATTTTCTACATTTCACTCATTAATATCTGATTTTCTTCTCTTCCTTTTTGTTACAAAGGATACTCATTTAATTGGGAACTTAAATCTCTTCTTCATTGCTTTGGGATGTGCCATAGACATAGGAAGTACTTGATATTTGTTGTAGGAAATTGAGGAGAGAAAAAAGGAGAGAAATTTAGCAGGCAAAAAGGTAAGAATATAGATTATTCACTCAATTTTGTCTGCTGAAGTTAGTTGCACTAACAGGCTAAAGTAAGGTACACATCATTACAGATTTTGAAATGCACTTGATTCTGCAGGCATAAGTATTTTTTCCTTTTTAATTACCTTAAAGATTAGCAAAGAAAAACTAGTTCTGGCAATTAACACATTATCATATTATGTGTAAATGTTACTATGCTCATTGAAAGCAGTGGATGTAGTATTGCATTTAAAATACTTTTTAAGCAAAAGTACCTACACTGAATGTGATTTATTAAGTGTTGTGTCTTTGAGATCATGCATGATATTAAAATTTTTCATTCTACTATTTTATTGTCTGACTAGATAAGTTATTTAGCAAATATTTGTTTAAAATGAATGCATTAATTCAAACATTTCCAACTTTTTTAAAATTTCTTTTTTGAGAATATCCTAAAAAGGTTTGATAAATTTTCTATCAAATTGACATATGAAATCTGTCTTCCAGGGTGGTAAAATAAATCTCTACCTGGCTGATGGACATGCAGTTAACAACTACCATGTCTTGACACACATATGTGCACACACATACACATACACATGCATAAAACTCTAATACTAAGAAGTTTTTGAATGGGGATTAAAATCTAGAGAAAGGACCAGCACTAATTGTTAGAAAGGCTGGCTTTTTCAGAAAAGCACAGGACAATCAGAATAACAGAATCTTTTTAACAACCCTGATATTTTGTGTTGTTAAGAATTAGATGAAAGAATTCGGTGCAATCTTAGCACTCAGAAAATGAGGAGGAATTCCTGGAAGAAGGAAGTTAGAGAACAATGGCTTAAAAGCATGTGCTTGAACCTTTTCCCAGTACAGGAGAAATCATGAGCCATATATGGGAGTATAGGACAGAAACAAATCATCTTAGAACTGAGGCTGAAATAACTGCAAGTTGAATAGCCACCTATTTCAAATAAGACAGAGTTTTCAGTGGACTCATCAAGTTGATTGCCTGCTAAAGCAAAACATGAAAACCTTCACATCTATCTGAATATTCCCATCTAATATTTTCTTAGAAGTACAACATGTATAATGCCCAGGATACAGTCAGAAATTACTCAGCATATAAAATATAAATAAACAAGCATCTGCAGCACATTTTAAGTGAAAAACAATAAATCCAGCCCTTAGATGACACCGATTAGAATTGTTTAGCAAGGACTTTATAGAAGCTAATACAGCTATGCACAATGAACTATAAAAAAATATGGCATTTGTTGTTAAATGGATGGGGTTAGAGAATAGCATGCTAAGAGAAATAAGCCAAACCCAAAAAAATCAAAGGTCTAATCTTTTCTCTGATATACAGATGCTGATTCACAATAAGGGGTGGGGGCAAGTAGGGAAGGATATAGTTACTTTATGTTAGGTAGAGGGGAGTGAAGGGAGGGGAAGGCGTATGGTGGTAGGAATGATAGTAGAGTGAAACAGACATTATTACCTCATGTACTTGTATTCCTGCATGACCAATGTGATCCTACAACATGTATAATCAGAAATATTGAGAAATTACACTCCATTCGTGTTTGATCTATCAAAATGTATAAATGCATTCTACTGTCATGTACAACAAATTAGAACAAATAAAAATTAATTAAAAAAATATGCTGGGACTGAATGAAAATGTGGAAAACCCAGAAATGAAAATTTTATAACTATTAAATATATCTAAAGTAAAACAATAAGTTGAGCTCAATAGTTAAATGACCTTGATGAAGAAAAGAATAATAACCTGGAAGACAAACTTGCATGAATATCCAATCTGAAATAGTAAGAAAAATAAAGGAAAAGAACAAAGTTCAAGGAAAAATGGCAAAGCAAGTATAGTCATATCCCCTGAGGGAAGAAAAAAGAGAAAATAAAAAAAAATAGTGAAAGAAATAATTTTCAAACTACCCAGTTTTTGGAAAAAGCAAATTTTCAGATGGTTGAAGCTTAAGTACAAGTGTAATAAATATGAAGAAAGCCATAATTAGGCATATTATAAACTGATGGGAATGTAAAATAATACATTACATATAGTTAGATAATTAAAATGACTGTAAACATTTTATCATCACTAGTGGGGGCCAGAAGAACATGAAATTGAATATTTGAAATGCTTGAGGAATAAATAATAAAACTGTCAATCTAAATTTTCTATCTAGCAAAAATGCCATTTCAGATGAAAGACTGTATTAAAACATCTTCAGAAGAAAAAGTTAGAAGACTGTGTAGGTAGACTTGCATTACAGAAAGCCTATCAGAAGATTCTCAGCTGAAAGAGAAATAATTCAGGAGGGAGATCCAAATTTCCAAGATGAATGGAAGTCTAGTTAAGTAACCAAGAATATATGTTAAAATTTTTATTTTCTTTTTACTTAAAATTCAAAGAACCATTTAAAGATATATATATATATATATACACACACACACACACACACACACATACACATGTACAGACACATATAGAATAAACTCCAGAAGAATATGTTGTAAATCTTACAAAACATATTATTACAAAATTATTAAAAACACTGTACAAACAGGCATACACACATGCACACACACACATAGTGAAAGGATGCTAAAGAGAGATATTAGTATTTGATGGTTTGATATTTCAATCGAACTAGTGCAGTATTAGAGAAGAATGCGACAAATTAAAGATGCATAGTGTATTATCTAATGCCAAAATTACAAACAATGCAGATTTGTGTCTACAAATTCATACATAAATTAAAGAAATATTTAGACATTCAAATTAAGTTATGAAAAAGATTGCCAATTAGAAAAGTTAAACTATACTAAACAAACAAAACACAGGGATAACCAGGAACCAAAAAATAACAAAATTCATTCATACCAATAATTGCATATGACATGCAAGGGTAAGCAGGAAGAGGCTAAATGGATATATTAATATAAGATAAACTTCAACACAGTAATATTATCAGAGAAAAATAAGTGACCCTTCTTAACGATAAAGAGTCAATGCATCAGGATGACATAATAATCACAAATGTATATGTGCACACACTATCAGTGTTTCAAAACTCATGAAGCACACACGGATAAAATTGAGTAAGCATACAGTTAACTGCTATAAAATATCTTAATATTTTCAGGAAATAACAGAAAAATCAGACAAAAAATAACTAAAAACCATAAAAGTTATTTGAAAAATATGGAACATCTTTTAATTGTTGTTTGTAGAATTCTACATCCCAAATTGCAGTATATACATTATTTTTAAGTAAACCTAGTATGTTTATTGATATTAGCCATGTGTCCCTGAACTTGGGAGTTATTCCTCTAAGACAATGGAAAATATAGAATATTAAAGGAAAAGACAGATAACAAGAAAACTGATTTGACAAGTTCTAATATGCATGGGAAACAAAATTTAAAAGCTGAGAGTAAACAGTGAGTTAAAAGAAAGCTGAATACACAGAGATAAGATTTAAATTCAGCTGTGTCAATTACCGGTATATATTTCTCCATATTGTTCATCCAATACATAAACTAACTGGTCAATAGAGCAGATGTGTTTCTTCTGATCATTGACCTGCAGAGGACATATTATTCACATAGTGAAGTTCCCATTTAGAGGATGTATTTGTCCATCTAAGCTGTCCATTCCTATTTCCTTGTTTTTTTTTTTCTACATACAGAACTATGTATTGGGGATTTATTATCAATTAGACATAAATTCTAGAATCTTTCAGACAGGGGAATATAAAGGATAACCACATAGGCAGAACAGATGGATATTAATCATGTGTGTCTGCTCGTTTCTCCTTAAGTTTCCTTCTGTTGAAATGTTCTGCTTTTGTGTGAGTACCATAAATGAGGAACAAATGCAAAACCTAATACTGAGGTGATTTTTAAAAAAAATCTAATGAGAATGCAATTAATAAATATTTGTGAAAATTGTTTGTATATTAACAAGAACACTGTGTCATCAAGGGGGCCTTGAAGCCTAATGGCCACAAGTCGTTCTACAGACTTCAGAATTCTGCTGAGAAAGGCATTTATAAATCTTCTGGAAAGTGAAGGAATAGTTATCTGCCATGATTTTACATCAACTTCACAGAGGATAGCTAAATATTTATATTTGATCTGGATGCATCCAATGTCCTCATCATATTAAATGGGTTGATGCTTCTTTTCTGATAAATAAAGGCATCAGTCAACTATTAGACTATACATTTTTTTGAACTGGAGATTGATATTTTATATGAATAAAGAACCAAGAAATAAACCTATAAAGACTGACTTATTTTTGCACTTAATTCCAAGGTTTTTGTCAAACATTTACCTGAGGGTATACCCCAGAGTGTCTCCTGAGTTTGATTGCTTAAGGTATATATAATTATGTGGTTGACAGTAAATAGGAGATGAATTGGTAGAATAAAATATACTCTGATTTTGATTGCATACTTTCCAAGAGACTGATAATGAAGGCACAAAGAGAGTCACTCTGGATGATGTCTTTAGTGGACTTGGTGCAAACCTGGTACCAAGCATCATACCTGACTCCTGACATAGATTTGGGTGACCAGTGTACTGACTACGATTTGATGCATTAAAAATCAGCCCCAAATTTAGTGACTTAAAATAACAGTCATTTTATTTAATAAAAATTCTGTGTGTCTGCAGTTTGATCAGATTTCACCTGAATGTTTCTACTTTGGGTTACTTTGCATTGCCATAGTTTAATGGGAGCTCAACTTGAAGTTACAGGCTTAGAAAGACTAAGTGATGCAGTATCTCATCCTTTGGGAAGGCCGAACAAGTTTTTGCACATCTTCACACCTGACATCAAGAGGAAGAAAGTGAAGGTACAAAGCCTTTGAGGTTAAAGTTTAGAAATCACACCACATTAATTTAACTGAAATTTTTTGCTTATGCATATCACAAAAACATCCCATATGTAAAGAGTGAAGAAAATATCCCATGTCTTGAAGGCAGAAGTAGCAGAATCACATCATGACTGGACAGGAGGAATTTTAAAGCCATATGTGAAATTTACTACAAACAGAACTTCTCATTTTCTACAACCTTGGCCTCCCAATGATCTTCACAGGAAAATTCCATGCAAGTTCTCAAAGAAAATACTAGGAGACAATACCAACAGGAAAACAAGACAAATGAAGCTAAAATGAAAAGTAAAATATTCAATTTTTTTCCTATCATATCCTTTGTGCTAATCAAATTTAGCATTTATAAGACATACTTTTTTTTTTATTAAATTCTATTCATTTGGAGAACAGTGATCAAATGGGTTGCAAGTTCAATTCCCTGGCTCAACAAAAAAATTCACATTTTCCAGAGTCAACTTTGGACCCATAATATATTTGTCCTGAATTAAAATATATTTCTAGAACAAGATCTTTCAAATTACAGATGATTTTAACATCCTCATCCAGTTCTGGCTGGATTCTCTTCTTTCTGGACCATTTTCTCTTGACCACTGGGTTCACTCCATATCCCACATCAAACTTGCCTCCTCACAACTCATGAAAAAACTCTTTTCAACCAACCTTTTTTTAAAAAAAAGTTCATTCTTTGAAGCCCAGTTACTCTATTTATCATGTTTTGTAGCATACCTATGTATTTCCATTAACCAGTAGATAATATTGTGAGTACTATAGTCAGATCGCCTTAGATCCCTTTCATAGTTTCTGCTTGATCTGTTTCTAATGGCCTGTATTACCCAGTTTGTGTTTGTTGGTTTGTTTGTTTGTTTTTCTGAGAAATGTCTGAAAAAAAGATGGCACTCAGAATAGGAAGTGCCTGTTAGTTTCCCTCTTTTGTAACAAAAAGGAATGAAAGTTCAGGTACTTCCCTTGTATAAGCGACAGCTCTGAAGTACACCTTACCTGCCCAGTCCCTTTGTGGATTGAACTAAAGTTACCTGCAGTTCTTTGCCTAAACCTATACACTTGCTTGGCTTCTTTCACCTTTCTGTATGGCATCCCATACTCTCCCATTTCTTCTGGGAACACATTCTCTAATAGATTACTTTGCACACAAATGATTATCTCAGGTGTCTGAGTAATCTTTCCTAAGACAATGAACCAAAGATTACATACTTTTCTGAGCTTAAAACATTGACTGTCCTCAGCCTCATTATCTGTCACTTTATCAGCTATATGAGCCAACTAAATACATAGTGTTATATACTTTCTCTACTACTATATTGAAATAAATTTTATGATCTGGGGAAACTTGAACAGTCAAATGTAAGCCTTCTTTTTTAATATCATGTTAAAGAAACTTTGCATAACACTGAAAAAATACTTGAGTACTCCCAATAGAGCACAGAAATTTTGCTATACCATATAAAACAACCAGTAAATTTTGCATTATATTAAATGATCAAGGTAAATATCAGAATTATTTCAGATTCATGAAACAATACTTTAGTCTAAAATATTTAATTCAAATTTAGAATTTCCATACCTCTGCCTTCTTAAAAGTCATAATAGAAAATGTAATCAAGGTTCTTTGAAATCCAATAGAAGCTTTTCCTCTCATATGTTCATTCCATAAATATTTCAGTGCTTATCATGTGGTAGGCATAGTTACAAGTTGTCTGAAACAGACTCTATGGGTGCTTAGATAGTTCAGTAATAGTAATCTAGAACTGCAGAACAATTCACATAGCCTTTCACACATGATTCAGTCCTTTGCTAAATGAATATTTCTAGTTCAATATCAATTCCATTGATTTATTGGGCAGTCATTAATGTAAAGGCATTGATCAAGTGCCTAGTGAGTGCTGAGTATTATGAAAGCATTGAAAGACTCTGGAAGAAAATAATAACCAAGGCTTCATGCTAAAAGAATCTGTTTGCTTACCTGATACATCAATAATATATGAAGTCATAAATAATCTGAATGATGAACCTTTTAATTCATTAAATTTTTTGTTATTGATGATATCTGTGAAGTTCAGAGTCGAAAAAAATGAAGTGAGGGTCAAATTAAGGAAGGCTTTACTCAGAAATAGAAAAAAAGTAATGAACTGGAAGTCTTCAATATTATACTTAGGCTTGCTTACTCTCTAAAACGAATCACAGAATACTAAAAGGTTGTTATATGTTTTATATTCAGAAGATCAGTGAAAGTAAAAGCAAAAGTCCAATGTCCAGGAAAACCAAATATATGCTTCCAGGTAAAGCCAACTCATGCTTTCATACCTGAGGAAATTTCCTGAGATTCAGTGACAAAGGCATGTGATTTTCACATGCCTAATTTATCTGCTCAAGCTCCAGCATCACCCCCCAGAGGGAAAACAATCTTTTATTTAAAATCACATTGTCAAAATAAATTTACATTTACTGGTCTGCATACCTCAAGGCCTCAGGCACACAAAATCAAACTTCTCAGGCAGAATATTCCACAAACTTAGAAGGTCTCTTCTCAGAGATGGCCAATGGTCACTCCTGAAAGAAGACAATCCCTAATTCATAATGTCCAAGGGTTGAGCAACCCAGACCTGCCAGATTAACATTTTCCTGCCCAAGGAGCTTGGATGGGAAAACTTGCAAAAAAGTTATGAAAGTGAAAAGTCAGCTTTAAAACATTTAGTTTGACCTACAAGTTACTATATTTTCCACTGTCAAGGCCACATCTACCAGTTTTCTCAATGTCCTTAAAAATAAAAAAATTAATATTACAAAGCTATAGGTGTAGATGGTATGTGATTATAGTGCATAATGAAGTTGAGAAACCAGTTAGTGTTTGTATTTGGATACAATAAAACTCACTGTGGAATTTTTGTTGTTTCATAATATCACTCCTATCCTCTCTGCTCTAGCTCATCAAATCTTGTTTTGCACATTGAGTGCTTTTTGAAGATGGAATATGTGTGTTAGCAATTTGACATGTTGTAAGTGGTGAAAATACAAAGTGTGGAGTACATAAAACAAGCTCGTTTGGCTTTAAATGTGCCACTCTCAGCTAAATCCTTTGTTTTTAGTTTTTGGTCTATAGAAATACACCCTACCAGAAATGCCATTTGACAGAGAAAAGATGGTTTAATTCTGTAGGGACAAGTAAAGTAACAAGACGTTAGTGCCAGGAAGGGGTATGTGCATACTTTAGAACTTCACAAATTAGAAATGGATTCTGAATTGATAAAACTTTTTAAGAAGAAAAAAATAAATTTAGGAATTTTTGTGGTCTGATTTAGGCTAGCATAAATCAGTAAACAATCAATAAACAAAATAAAAGAAAATTTGTTTCAGCCCCTAGTACGTAGACATTATTATTTGATAACCACCAAACAAATGCCAATCTAGGTGTGTAGGTTGGCATTGTGAGTGTGTGTGTTTGTGTGTGTGTGTGTGTGTGTGTGTGTGTATGTATTTTAGGTTTGGACATTTTCTTACTGAGGTGTTCAGTGGTGGCAGCAGGTTGGGAAAAAATGGAAGGCTACACTGTGCCTACAAGCAGGGGAAAGTATGTAATGCAGTATATAATGCATGCCAAGTGCTCAGCAGGGTTCTTCAGATGTTTTAT
Organism: Glaucomys volans; assembly: GCA_020662805.1. Classification (NCBI taxonomy): domain Eukaryota; kingdom Metazoa; phylum Chordata; class Mammalia; order Rodentia; family Sciuridae; genus Glaucomys; species Glaucomys volans. The sequence continues at coordinate 42,522 of JAJEJO010051987.1, forward strand.
GAGTTCATGGCTTCACTTCACAACCATGGTCCTTGTGCTTTGATCCCTCCCTGAAGAATGGAGATAAGGGAAGTGGCAGCATTAAGAAAGTAATTCAGCTTCCAGTATTGGATAATAGTTATGCGTTAGCTAAGAAAATGTAGAATATTATGCAAGTGTAAGAAATTTTATTTAGTTTTATTAAGTTTATTTAATTAAATTTTATTTAATTTTATTAAGTTTATTATTTTATTTAAGTTCTTTTCTTTTATACACATTACATGATACATGTCACTATGTACCAGATATATACCTCAATCATATTTGAAACTGCAGATACAGTTTATTTCCAATTTATTTCCATGGATTTATTTGTATCTAAAAGCCAGAATATGGAAACAGTACCCTGATTAGTATCTTTAAAATAACACTTCTCATTCACATAGCTACAAAGTTCAGGAGATCAACATTCCCCATTGCAGCATGTCTGTAATTGAATTAGGTTCTTCACATTTCCCCACAAACTTATGATTTTGTGGCTTATGTTATGCTTTGCCTTCAACGAGTAATTATTCTATTATTTCTACAAATTCAAATAGTACCTGATATTCAAAATGCAGGTCTAGACCTATCATTTTCATGATACCCAACTTGATTGCCGCAATTGTCATGAATAGTTCTTTAATGTGAATTCTCATGAAGGCTAAAGTTTATTCCATGTGAATTCACGAATAGCCCCATTATGTTTTTTTTTTAAAAGCATTTGCTATTGTTTTGCACTCAGTATTCTCTAAAAATGTAGAAGACAAACATTAACGTCTCTGACTATAACTTTTACTTGTTATGTCTTCCCTCCTTTAATATCCAGTTTCATTACTGCTGCAGAGCATTATTGCTTATCGAATTACTACCAACGAGAACTTTCTTGGGAGCTCTATTCTTGTTTTAACAGTTGAGCATTTCTGACTTCTTGATTTGCCACCTATACTCTTGTCTAAAATTTACTTCCTTTGGTGTATCTACTGTTTCTGGAGTAATTACTCCTCTTTTGCCTTTTCCAATGGTAATCTTGTTCTTGGACATTGTTGTTCCAACATATTTCCTGTCTGTAGTTTTCATTTGTAATTGGAATTTATTATAGTCTGTGTGTAGTTCCATATCCTTTTATATACAAATTCTGTTTCTCTAATGGGATTAAAGTACAGCACAGGGTCAAAGACTATATGCTTTTAAATATCACCTGTCAGTGCAGTTATGAAGAGGAAGAGAGCTCTCAGCAGGTCTGTCGATGGTGATGCTGATGGACAAACTTATGAAGCACAGTGGTGATGGTCACATGTTAAGGAATCTAAGGTAGAATTCCACCTTTCTATTAATAATAAAGGTTAGCATCATTATCTTCATTATCTATTTTAATCTATTAAATGAGGCTAATCTAAAGATAACATCTAATTCCATGGTGAGCACATGGTTGTAATATAGTGGTGAAAATAAACAGAGAATTGTGTAAATTTTTCAGAGTACTTGTTTTCAGTATTTTCTTAGGATATGCAAACATATGGAGAAAAAAGAATATCATTCCTAAAGAGAACAATTTTTTTTTAATGGAACAACATAAATGCCTCAGAAATTAAAGTTGGTCTGTAGTCCTGCAAATAACGACTTTTCTGACTTAAGAGACAAAGCCTCTAGGATAGCTATGACCTGAAGTCTCTGATGAAGAGGAAGTGTGCCTGCTAGCATTGTCACAGTGCTTGGATTTGTCTGTGTCTTTTTCACACACCAAGATGGTATGTCAGTACGTTGTGATTGTGTGTCAGGAGGAGCCTCATTACTAGTTTGCATGAAGACGAGAAGGAAGTGAGGGAGGCTGACACGGTTTGCATTAATTACACAGCTATCTGTTGTTCTCGCAGCCATCCAAGCATATAATAACTTAAGGAGAGTTTCAGTGAGTTGGAAGCTTCAGCCTCTTGTAATGTTTTGGCATGCTGATTCCCTATTATAGTACCATCAGTACTTTTGTGTAAAGCCTTGACAAAGAGCAATGGTGACTGTGGACCTTTGTTTCCTCTGGCCACTCAGCCACTAGCATATTTTCAGTGTGCATATACAAAAAAGGGGATCACTGTGCCTCCATAACCAATTGTTAACTCCTCCAATCATTAAATCTCAGGTACAAGTTGTTTTTTTCCCCAAACAGAAATTATACCCATAAAGAAATATGTTATGCTAGATTTAGGAAAGAAGCTCAAACATTTTTATGTTTTTTAATTAATAAAAATATGAAAACTAACCAAAGCTGCTTTTACAAAAGATAAAAGCTGGTGGTCAGAACTCTCTGAGTGGTATAAATTTAAGCCACAGTGGCATAATATGGAAGATAGTATTTTTTTCCCCTTACAAAACAATCTTGGCACCCACAGAGTGGGTTAGCCACAGTGACAGCAAAATGGCTTTCTTTCACAAAAGAAAGAAAGTAGTGCATTAGTCAGTATGGAAACAAATCTCTTAAATTTTTGAAAACTGACATTTACCTTCTGCAGTTGCAAAATACCCTAAGTTATTTTTGTGAAATAGAAGGAGGAGACTTGCACCTGGAGAGAGCAAAGGTTACCTTTGCAAATGAAAATTTTATTAAATGAAGAAGCCTAAGGAAGCAGGGTCCAGAATGCATTCTACCTAGTCACTATAAAAAACAATGTCTTGTATTTGTGTAGCCTTATTGTATCAGAGAAGCTCAAAGTGTTTATCAAATGAGAGTTAACACTGATTAATTAACCCATCTGGCCATCCCCTCACTGTGGCTCTTAAAATTAAGCAGCAGTTTTCTCATTACAGACATTTCTAATTGCATTTATTACACTAATTAAGCATCCTTTGTGTTTTAATTAAGCGCACCAATGTTGGGGCATAACACCCATCTCCCCTACTATGGAATATATTCACCTTCAACCTGAAAGCATGAACTTGAGATATTTAATAGTATTTAAAATAATAAAGAATTGAGTAAGTTTGCAAAGGAAGAAAAAATAAATAGATCTTAGAATCCTGATAATTCAGACACACATAAGTAATGGAAACATCCAAACATAAGCATTGATCATGAAATATTTACTAAGGATCTATTGTGTGCAAAGAACTGCAATGAAGAAAGTAAGGATGACAGATAAGCATAGCCCACCCTTAAGCTCAACTTTTGCAGGAGGAAATGTTAATTTCATTATTGTATTTATGTCCCCAAACACATTCCAAAAATATATGAGGCAGCTTATAAGCTAATGTGATCAAATAAAACAAATGAAGAAATGAAGACCTCTGGGGCCAGAAGAAGCTAATTTAAAAATATTTAAACTCTCTAGAGCCAGAAGGAAGAATATATGAAAAGTGTGAAAGAGTTGAAATCAACAGTTCCAAATATGGATGCTTTATGAGTGTTTAATTGAATTATCCTCTTATGGTTATATTGGGGCACATTTATCAAGATTCCAGCAATTACTTTTTTTGTGAGATTAGCCAGTTATAATGTGCAAAAAAATAACTGTCCTTGGTCCTGAACTCTGCAGAAAATCAGAGAACTAGAGTATCATAGTCAACCAAAATATTACAGTTAGAATCATAATTCCTGCTTTAACACAGAAAGATTTTCACAGTAACCATTCTGAGCTCTCTGTCTGTCCCCTGACTACTCCATGGACCAACTGTAGGAATTTCTTGATGGCTTATGAGAAATGCAAAATCTAAGATCCTAGCCAAGATCAAATTATGTAAATATCTTCATTTTTAACAAGATTCCCCATGTGATTTACACACTAATAACTATTCTCTACAACCATAACTTACTCTTCTCCATGGGATTTGAAAAGGTGGTGAGACTTGAAAATTCACAAGAAGAATCTGAGAATGCTTGATATAATACCTCCGCACTGTCCTTTTGGTTCCCTTTCTCTGGAAGATGACAAGTTTTGGTATGAGTTTCATCATACAAATTTCTTGAGGCTGGCTCCCACTGAGGATGTCTAGAATAAATCAGCTTTCCCTGTGATAGGGTAAATGAAGTAATGAAGTGCTAGGAATGTGTACTGGGAACCAATGAAGCAATACATCTAAGTAAATGTTCTGATCAGTTTTAGCAAATAAATTTGATAATTGTATTCCATATTTCTTATCCCTATGAAAAGTTTCAGACCATAGTAGGTAATGGATGATCTTGTTTAAAACATTTTACATTTTTGGTGGATGTTACTTATTGCAAATGTCTTCCTATTGCTGAGAAGAGAACTCTGTTCTTTGTGATTTCCACTCTCTCCTAGTTGGCTGTATACTTCATGAAATGTAATATCCTATTCCACTATGACTATTTAAAAATTACTATTCTATCGTATCCAGGAAAGTTATACAGCTTTCAAACCCTTTTAATCACTCTTTGTGAAGCTTATTTTTTCCTAAAATCAGAATTTAATTGCCACACGTATTTGCTAAGTATCTACTCGGTGTCTATCTCCCTGCCCCAAAGTAATAAAATACAGTAGAGAGAAACAAGACAGTACATACTTGTACATAAAGAGAGAAACAAGAAAATGTCCATTTCCTTCTCACTTACACATGTAGTTTTAGTAATAGTATAATAAAAATGAAGCTCTTCCTTAGTAATAATATTGGTAAATCTAAACTTAGCTATAGTATATGAACAAAGAAACATATTTGTTGAGGTTAATTAATTATAAGCTTGGAAGAGTGCAAGTGCACAATGTTTTAATATAAGGTATGTGTAAAAATCAGCTTTATCTAACCCTACTTAAAATAGCATTGTCATCATCAACCTTGGCAGTTCTGCCTCATGGACAGTGTGAATTTTCTATGATCACAACAATTTTAGTTAAGTGAGCCAGAGCAACATACTTTTCACCACAACAAAATGGTCACATCCAAAAGAAGAGAAAAGAGATTCTTAAGGAGTCCTCTTGCATTTTCCATTGATAAGATATCATTAAGTCCAGTATCTGATAATAGTTAACCAAAAAAATGTAGAAAACATGGAAGGACCCAATTAGTATTTTTGGGAGGAGCACAACTTAGGAAAGAATGCACAATAATGCTGGTCAGTGTGGTTGGGTGAACATACAGCCTGAACCCACATTCTGAGGTAGATGGTCAGTGGGAAAAGTGCCTAGAATCTAATGGTCTCTGAATTATAAACTTTCAACAGTGGATGCAGGAGATGTGGAAAGAATTATTAGTCAATTAGAATTAAAGTCATATTGGGTGATTACATATAGAAAGAATGTTTTTATAATGATATAAATTTCCAAATCAGACAAGATGGAGTGCATTCAGGGTGATATGACTGTAGACAGTGAAGAAAAATTGAAAGCATTCCCTCTAAGACCTGGAACAAGACAGGGATGCCCTCTTTTACCACTTCTATTCAACATAGTCCTGAAAACTCTAGCCAGAGCAATTAGACGAAAGAAATTAAAAGGATATGAAAAATAATATCAAAATATCACTATTTGCTGATGACATGATTCTATATTTAGAAAATCCAAAAGACTCCACCAGATAACTTCTAAGGCTAATAAGTGAATTCAGCAAAGTAGCCAGATATAAAATCAACTCCCATAAATCAAATGCATTTCTATACATCAGTGATGAATCCTCTGAAAGGGAAATTAGGAAAACTACACCATTCTCAATAGCCTCAAAAAAAATGAAATACTTCGGAATCAATCTAACAAAAGAGGTGAAAGACCTCTACAATGAAAACTACAGAACACTAAAGAAAGAAATTAAAGAAGATGGAAAGATCTCCCATGTTCTTGGATAGGCAGAAATAATATTGTTAGAATGACCATACTACCAAGAGCATTACACAGATTCAATGCAGTTACTATTAACATCCCAATGTCATTCTTCATAGAAATAGAAAAAGAAAACATGAAATTCATCTAGAAAAATTAGAGACCCAGAATAGCCAAAGCAAAGAAAGCAAAGCTTAGCAAAAAGAAGGAAGCAGGAGACATCACAATACCAAAATATATACTACAGAGCAATAGTAACAAAAACAGTAAGGCATTAGCACCAAAATGGACATTCAAACCAATGGTATAGGATAGAAGACACAGAGACAAACCCACATAAATAGAGTTATCACATACCAGACAAAGGTGCCCTAAACATACATTGGAGAAAAGATAGCCTCTTTAACACATGCTGCTGGGAAAACTGGAAATCCATATGCAGCAAAATGAAATTAATCCCCTATCTCTCACTACACAAACCTCAACTCAAAGTGGATCAAGGACCTAAGAATTAGACCAGAGACCCTGCAAATCATAGAAGAAAAAGTAAGCCCAAATCTTCATCACGCTGGCTTAGAACTGACTTCCTTAACAAGAATCCTAAAACACAGGAAATAAAATCAAGAATCAAAATGGGATAAATTCGGCCTGGGGACATAGCTCAGTTGGTAGAATGCTCGCTTCGCAAACACAAGGCCCTGGGTTCAATCCCCAGCACTGCAAAACAAAACAAAACAAAACAAAACAAAACAAAACAAAACAAAAAGAAACACCAAACTGAGATAAATTCAAATTAAAAGCTTCTTCTTAGCAAAGAAAACAACCTACTGTGAAAAGAGAGACTACAGAATGAGAGAAAATCTTTATCACATGACCATCAGATACAGCACTATTGTCCAGGATATTTAAAGAACTCAAAAATCTTAACCCCAAAACAACAAATAACCCAAATAATAAATGGGTTAGAGAACTGAATAGACACTACACCGAAGAAGATATACAATTGATTAACGAATATAGGAAAAAAATGTTCAACCTTTCCAGCAATTAAAGAAATGCAAGTCAAAACTATTCTATGATTTCATCTCACTCCAGTCAGAATAGCAATGATCAAAAATATGAGCAACAATGTTGGAGAAGATGTGGGGAAAAGGTATATTCATACATTGTTGGTGGATTGCAAATTATTGGAACCCCTCTGGAAAGCAGTTGGAGATTCCTCAGAAAACTTGGAATTGAACCACTATTTGACCCAGCTATCCCATTCCCCAGTTTATACCCAAAGGCCTTAAAATCAGCATACTGCAGTGAGGTAGATACATCAATAGCAGCTTACTTCACAATAGTTATACTATGGAATCAACCTAAGTTCCCTTCAAAGGATGGATAAAGAAAAAGTGGTAATAAACACACAATGGACTATTACTCAGCCTTAAAGAAGAATGAAATTATGGCATTTGTAGTTAAATGGATGGAGTTGGAGAATATCAGGCCACGTGAAATAAGCCCATTCCCCTAAACAAAGGTCAAATATTTTCTCTGATTTACAGATGTTGATCCATGATGGCGAGGTAGGCTAGGGAACAATGGAAGAACTTTGGATTGGGCAGAGAGGAGTGAGGGGGAGGGAAAGGGGGTGGGAGTGGGGAAGGATGACAGAATGAGAGGGACATTATTATCGTAGGTACATGTAAGATTGCACAAATGGTATGACTCTGCATCATGTACAGCCAGAGAAATGAGAAGTACTCCATTTATGTTCAGTGAATTGAAATGCATTCTACTGTTATGTATAACTAATTAGAATATATAAAATTTAAAAATAAATTAAAAATAATTGAAAATAAATTTCCAAATCAGTTTGGAAAATTACCCATGAGAATAAACACAGCATTAGCCTCATAAGAAACTGCAAACTTTTTTGATAGGTCTGTACTCTTAGCATTTCCATCGACAAAGAATGAGAGGTTCTATTGCTCCTAATCCTCTCCAGCATTAAGTATTTTCAGTAGTTGTATATTGGACATTCTTATAGGTGCATGGTTGCATATCAGTTATTTTAATTTGAAATCCTATATCCCTAGTGACATATGATACTGAGAGTCTTTTCATTAGCTTATTTACAATGTATAAATGATCATTGTGGAATTATCTGTTCCCATCTCTTGCCCACTCTTATTTTTTTACTTATTGTTTAATGAGTTTTTTGAATAATATGGTGACAAGTTAATATTGCATACTTGATAATTGCTAAGAGTAGATTTTAAATGTTCTCATGATAAATATGTGAGGTAATGCATGTGTTAGTTTTATTTAGTCATTCTCCAAAGTGAGCATATTTTAAAACATTATGTTACAACCATAAATACATTTTTATGTCATTAAAAACAATACAGTTATTTAGATATGTTTTACAATACTTTCACCCAGTCTGTTCCTTGTCTTTCATTTCTCAACAGAGTCTTTTACAGAGAAGAATAATTTTAATAAAGTCCAATTCAGCAATATTATTTTCATGGATCATTCTTTTAGTACTTTATCTAAGAAGTTATCACTAAACCTCACATCATCTATATATTCCCTCCATTTTAGAGATCTATGATCTATTTTGAATTAATGTTTGTGAAAGCTGTAAAGACAACATTTAGATTTTTTGTACCTGAATATTTAATCAGACTGGTATGATTTGTTGAGAAGACTACTCCTTTCACCCTGAGATGTTTTTGTTCCTTTGTTAGAGAACAATTGACTATATTTATGTGGATCTGTTTTGGAACTCTCTGTTCCTTTGATCTATTTGTTTATTCTCCCCCAATAGTATGCTGTCTTGATTGATGTAGCTTTATGATAAGTTTTGAGGTCAGTTAATGAATGTTCATAACATGAAATAAAGAACCAATCAGCTGTCCTTGGCATATCCATGAAAACTCTCATAGGCATAAGGGTTTGAAGGCCTTTTTTCGACATTATGAAGCATAAATAATTACCTGAGAATAAATACGCAAGATAGTGGACTCCAGGAACTAGAATTCTCTTTCATTTCATTCAAGTGAGAATTTGTATACAAACTACATTTTACTAGTCTCCTTTTAAGGAAAGGATTGACAGAGCCAAAGGGAAAAACATAATGCTTACAGTTATAACAAAGAACTGAAACTAAATCTTCAAGATGTTTAGAAAAAAGCCATTGAACACAAACATGACATGGCAGCTGAAACTTTTTACCCTATTCTGACTTTTAAAAAACCATCCTGAAATTGTAGAAGCTACTTCTTCTGCAAGGCCCACCCAAAACCTTAGAGATGAAGGCACAGTCCTATGAAGAATCAGGGGTGAGAGAATGGTGGCAGCTTCGAGCACAAATGGTCATAGAGTACCATTCGCATTCCTCTGAGATGTCTTTCAATTTGCCACCCCTCGCCATTCCATTCTGATTGCCTTCATCACAGGTCCTCATATTATGGGGTGTGTCAACTGTGTGCTACCCTTAATCTCTGTCTTCTCTAGGATTTTATTATGGTAGCAATGCATTTTCCTTCTAATACACAGGATTTGATTTTACATTTTTCCCCTTTTGGCACTTTGGTTTTAATTACCTCCCACCCCTTCTCTCTCTTTATTATTTTAAGAGCAGAAGTCTCCACCTTAAGATGTACTTAAAGACCTTTAGTACTTGATGACACTTGTCTCTAATATCTTTTCTACTCTAATACTGTCAAATGTACTTTTTTATTTAGTTGCATAGAGACTTCTTATGTTCCCTGAATTTGTAGGATTAACATTTGATCCTGTATGCCTTTGTTCTTGGTCTGAAGATCTATACCCCATTCTTCACTATTAAGAATTACAGTCAGGGCTGGGGATATAGCTCAGTCGGTAGAGTGTTTGCCTTGCAAGCACAAAGCCATGGGTTCAATCCCCAGTACCTCAAAAAGAAAAAAAAAAAAAAAAAAGAATTACAGTCATCTTGAAAATCACACCTAGCTTCCTCTTTGCCTATTTTCATTAGTGTGTTCAAATATAATGCTATTAATGCTATATGAAAGCAGAATTATGTTTGCTCCTTAATATTTGATATTATTTAATTTCCATATCCTTTCATATAGGTGCCAATGTAAGATACTAGGACATGAGACTCAAAGTGAGAAATATGACTTATTTTATTGTGGGAATTTAGCAGATAAATGAATGGAGTAATGAATGAATGAATATATGAATGAAGGAAGGAAGTAATGGAGTTTTATAAACTTTAATTGATGGAAAACATTACTTGGTGCAAGAAAATATTTACAAAAGAAAATATTATTTTGTTTCATAGGTTGATCATTGGCACAGTGCTCAGGCCAGAAGCAACTGCAGGGTTGTGAGTCTGCCTCTTCATACACCCAGCAGCTGCAGGAGTTCATGTTTCAGTGGTTCTCCTTCATTGAGCAGATGCCTCAAATGAGAGAATATTTGAAACCAGTTGGCTATAATTTACATTGTATTAGTCTAAATAAAAACATATGCATTATCAAAAGTAAAATTAAATGATCATCAAGTTAATTAGCTACTTTGTTGTTATCATTGAGTTTATCGTTTCAATTGTGCAAGTGCAAATTAGCAAAAAACTTAATTTGTTCAGAAATAATGTATTCATTTTGACCATAATGTGTGTATATCTTCAGATACATATCATTTAAATAGCAACAATATAATAGGGTTGGCTTGGGTTTTGTCTCAGATTTAAAAACCATAAAGGACTCTAATCCTCCCTTTTCACAGGGTGCAGAGACTGAAGTCCAAAGATAACTTGTTTAAGGTCATTCTTGAGCTTTGACCTGCCTCGCTTCATGGGGGTAAGACTTTGTTCTCATCCATATGTACATGGGTAAGTAGGAAAGGACATTTATGTGGTACTCATTAATGAGCATCAGAAACATGTGTCAGTAGGGTATTATTAAAGAGAGAGGAATCAGAGTTTTCTGGATGAAATAATAATGAATGAGACTATACAACTGGGTTTTTGACCGGGGGAAATTTGATTCAGCACCAGAACAATGGTTTAATAAATAAGGACAATATTTTAGACATTTTTAACTGTCCCTAATATATCCTTTTTTAATTGACTCTGTCTTTTACTATCAAATGTGTCTTTCAGACACCACCTCTGTTTAGACCTTCCTCACTATTTATCCCTTATTAAATTTGTCCTCCTCTCCAATTTTATATTGCATAGAATCTGGAAATCACAAATGGGTCTTATGTTCATTTAACAAGTATTCACTGATCAATCACCATGAACAAGGTGTTTTGGAGGAACTATAGAAACCAATATTCTGTGCTGTGAAACAGTATTTTCTAATTGATTTATGTGCTACATTGGTCTTCTAACTTCCTTTAAGGAAGCATATATTTTCTGTGGCCACAACACTTAACAGAGGGATGAGTTCAGCGGGAAATCTGATGGATTAATTCTGTCTTCCCTGTCTATAGCCTTTTAAATATTGGTGACACTTCCATGCATCTCACCATGGAGGCCAATTAAATGTCAGTGATAAATTACACCTCTTCTTGATTTCTTTTTTTCCAGAAATAACCTCCCACTTAATCTTTTGACCTCTGTTCCCTACTCTAGGTTTTACTGTCCCTATGCTTTGACTTCATACTGAGCTTTTGACATCTGCTTCTTTTCTCTCTTGGTTTGATTTTTTTTTAAATTTGTTCTCCCATTTCTTGTGTTATTGACTTCATATTCTCCACTAGGTTTTTTATGCTTCCAAAGTCTTCTTACAGATTCATTGAAGTGCATTGCTTTTGTGAAGTCTGATCTATAGAATTCCCATTTGAATGGCTAACCCTCATTGGTAATATTATTCCACAATTTCTATACTCACAGCCAAAACAGACATTCAGATGTGTCACAGAGGAAGAGCAAAGGATAGAAGAATATATCAACTCATTTTTTAACAAATCAATATTTTTCAGGAAGCATATCATCAAGAACCAGAAACTGATTTATAGAGAATTAGGAAAAATAGTTAAACTAGACAATGTGTTCTGTCTAGTTGCTAAAGTTGAAAATGCAGAATGGAATTAAATCACAAAATCTGGACCATTCTTTTTATAGCATCTAAAAGTCTGGTAAATTCTTGGTTTGTTGGGGCCTATTTCCATTCCTGTGAGTTCGCCCACTCTCTTAACCTTTCAAGTTGGCTTTATGAACCTGGAAGAAAGAATTCTGAAGTTTGTGAATTATTTGCAATGTTTTGCTAACATTTTTCCCCTTCCTGGTTTGTAGGAAGGAGAATGTAATTCTTGAATACCCTGATTCAGTGTCTCACACTCCTTTCTTGTTTTCAGAACAGTAGTTAATAGCTACGATACAATCAATATTGCTTTACCCTGTATGGTATCTCCCGTACAGACAATATCGCAAGCATTTTTTTCTTTAAATAATACAGTAACCAAGTTAAATAATAAATAATAACCTAGAGAGAAAGGGAAAAATGAATGTTGTGTACAAAAAAGGAAAAATCGGCCTCTCTCTGATTTGAAAGGAAGTTAGGAGTTTATGAGGTAGAGATCCAGAAAGATCATCTATCATGGGAATAACTACTCTGTTTTCAAGCTTTCTGGAATCATCCTAATTTTATGAAGGCTGTTTTGAAATGTCACCATGAGATGATGAGCTTTTCAAGGAATATGAGAATTTGCCAATTAAGTAACTTGGTATTACACTGTCATAAGAGAAACAGGTCTCAATTTTAACTCTGAATATTCAGTATAAAATAAAATTTTATGAAAGATACTATTATTTAAATGGCTCTTAAATTGGATAGAAGTCTCTTGTATGACAAAAATGTGTTTAGGACCATAGGATTTGATGAAAATACTAAAAAATGGACCAATATAGGAAATGTTCATATTCTTCCCAACAGTGCAGTTATAGAAAACCATGACCAGAGTTCTTATCTGTTCAGAATGTTCTATTTACCTGTTGTATATGCTTAATTTCTGAATGGCTAAACCCTCCTCATTCTCTGGAATTTAGCCCAAGTTCAGTTTCCTCTGAGTGGAAGTTCCTAGCAAATGAAAATTGTCCTCTCATCCTTAGTTTTCCATTCCAATTGTATTATTGCCCTTGGGGAATCTCTGTTGAGCTTGGTGTTGCTATTGTTTTCATGTTCCTTCCCTCTTAGAGGCAAACCATTACATTCCCTGATACGTTTACGCATAGTGATTAGTCAATGACCCTTCACCTAATGAAAACTCATCCAGAGACTACAGATAATTCAAATTTTCCAGACTAATTCAAATCCAGTAAGTGATGATGATGTGCTTCTCTGAGGATGGGAGTAGGAATTTCGGTCACAGGATCTTGCATTATAAAAGGCACTGTATTGGACTGGGCATGGTGGTGTGTATCTATAATCCCAGCCACTCGGGAGGCTGAGGCAGGAGACCAGAAGTTCAAAGTCAGCTTCTGCAACTTAGCAAGGCCCTCAGCAACATAGAAAGACACTGTTTCAAAATGAGAAAAGGTCTGGCAATGTGGCTTAGTGGTTAAGCACCCCATAGTTCAATTCCTGGTTTAAAAAAAATGCAATGTGTTCATCAAAGTATACTGAGTGGCTATTTAATACACTTTGCAGACAGCACATTTCCAACTGTGTTGTGACTGATTAGTTTGCAGTCTCTTGTCTAATTCTAAGTCCAGGCTTCTGGGTTTATCAAAGAAATTAGTCAAAAGGCCAAGCTATTTGAAATTATTCCCTATTACTTCCGAAATACTTTACATATAAGTGGAATGTATGTTTTTTTTTCTCTTTTTTTACTCAAAAGAGACTAAAAGAGTCATAGATCAACCTTGGATTATCTTTTCCAATCAGTGTAGAATCTAAAACAGAAAAGAAAAAAATTGTCTAATGTTCAGAATCCCTACGCTGCATATGTAAATCCAGACAGATACTACTCGGTTTAAAGAAAATAAATTAACCATTTAATTTGGACCAGAAAAATGAGAAATTATACTCCATTATATATGATGTATCAGAGTGCATTGCACTGTCATGGTAACTAATTAAAACAAATTTTAAAAATTTTAAAAATTTGGATACTCAGTTTCAAGGTGCCCTGTAGAGGGGATTTCTTCTGTATTTAACTTAGGGAGACCCAGTACATTCTTACTCCGCTTACAATGTAGGTGAATAAGTGAGTGATTTCTTTCCCTTTTGCACATTGATTCTTATGTTTATTTCCATTTTAAAAAGTGAATATATTTCTCTTTCAATTTTAAGCTCCAAAAGGTCAATATTATGCCTCCATGAGCATAATTAGATTATGCCTAATGAGTATTTTCAAGCTCTGGGACATATAGTGGATATGGACTTTGTTAACTAAATGAATGAATGAATGAAGTAGATAATTCTGGATCTTAACTATGTTACTACTTCCAAGGATTTCTAGAAGTCGAAAAGAGTACACAGAATGCCTAGCACATTCTACCCTGTTAATCCCAATCCTCTTCTCATTCTGTCCATTGTACCATCAGTGGATAAGCACAGGGAAAGGACAATCACCAGGAAAGCTGTGTGTGAAATGTAGATTGTTATTCTATCTAGGTCATCAGTGAATAATAAGCAAGCAACCAGGAAGTTAGAACTTAAAGGTTACATTAGATGGAGGAGATTCAAAAGTTCTAAGCATACAGAATAGGAAAATCTCAGGCAAACATGAGATGTAGATTCATAGCTATTAATGAAGCAGTAGGCTTACTGAAGGAGGGATCACCTCCAGCACCACCTCTTTTTGAGTTCTATAACCTTGTTTGTTCATTGAATCATTCCAAATCTGGTTTTTCTCATCCATAAGAGCAATAGCATAACTCAAGGTGGTTTAAATGTTTAAGGTTGTTTGCTAGGTAAAGAAACTTTAAAAATCATAGCACTAGCAAGGTTGTAATGATTATTAGTAGTTGAGCAGGATTTAGGGAGGGTCACTAGGGTATGAACGTGAAGAAAGAAGACAGGCCTGTATTGAAAGTACAAGGCAAATATCTAAGCAATCCCTTAGGGTTAGACATAAACCTTCCATGTATAGAATTTAGGAATGTGGTATCCTAACTCTGAGGTGGAAGGTGATATTAGGAGAGTGAAATTTATCAACTCCAGTGTTATATCTTGTTAGCTCTGTACCCTGCTTTGCTTATCTTTAAAAGAAAAGGGTGCACTTGGGGATATAGCTCAGCTGGTAGAGTGCTTACCTTTCAAGCACAAGGCCCTGGGTTCAATCTCCAGCACCACAAAAAAAAAAAAAAAAAAAAAAAAAAAAAAAGAAAGGTATACCTGTTCTCTCAACCCCTCCACTATAAATCTGCTCTTGGAAGGCATCTGAGTCTGATGTATCCAGGAGGCTACTTACTGTCCCACTGCTTAGAACATGGGCTCACTATTACTTAGTGAAGCAATTGCTCTGAATCCTTTATCAGGCCTGGTTATTCAATCCAGCTTTATTCAGAAAAAGAAATGCAGAAGAGAAATAGTAGATTTTCCATCTTTGAATAGGTGTTTTGTCACAGCCCCAAACCTATGGCAGAACAGTTATAATGATTTTTTTTCCAAATCTACACTGGGCTTTTCCATTAGAATTCATTTTCTCCTCATACAAATGGCTGCCAATTCAAATAGATGTAGTTGAAAAAAACATCCCACCAAACAGGAAAAATTCACCTGAAGCCTGAACCTACAACCTTTTTTAATTTATTTTAGATAAAGTAGGAAGCTACTTTGTATACATACATAGAAACTTTCATAGAAGAGAGTTTTCTATGCACAATGACTACTAATATTTTCTGAAAGCAATTTAGTTTGCAATTCAAAAAAGAGACTGAAAAAAGTGTGTGTGTGTGTGTGTGTGTACATGAGTGTTCATGTGTGTCTCTGAATGTGTATGTGTTTGAGGCCAGTAACTGAAAAAAAAAATGTACACATCAATTTCTGAATTCTAGTGATTTTTGGAGAATAGAGAAAATGCCTCTTAGACAAAAATCACATGCATGTGATCTACTGAAAACCCTCTGTTCATCACACAAGCTGGTAGGCATTGAACGAATGTACAAGACCTAGTATAAGTAATGACAGGAGAGAGCTGGGAGGATACCTAATTAAGAAAGGAGTATTGAGTGAAATAGACATTATTACCTCATGCACATGTATGACTCATGATCGATGTGATCCTACAATATGTACAATCAGAAAATACGAGAAATTATACTCCATTCATGTATGATTTATCAAAATGCATAAAAGCATTCTACTGTCATGTATAACTCATTAGAACAAATTAAATATTTTTAAAAAAGATATCATGATAACTATTAAATTTCTCTGATCTTCAGTTTCCTTATCTATAAAATCATTAAAGTAGTTTCTACTTTGTTGCCCGTCTCACTACAAAGGTTATTTTGGAACTCAAGTGAGATATCAATAAGAGCATTTGTAAAGTGATAACAGATATAGAACTTTTAAATAAATTATTATTTTGAGGTGCATCTTCATGCACAAAAATTGCAGTCACAACCATGACCCACATCTACCACCTAAAGGTTGAAATGTTAGAGAGAGTAGTTGGTAGCCCCAAGATGGTAGCCTCAAGGACCTCTGCTGCCTCCTATCTATGCTCTTCTGCAGTGTCACCCCACACTGGACAAGGGTTGATTTGTGTGATCAATGGGTCACGGTTGAACAATTGCATACTACTTCTGAGGTTAGGAACTGTGATGGTTCTGAAGTCTCAGGGCTTTGGGGGAAGGTGCGAAAAGTCTTCATAAGATGTTAGAGCCAGAATTCATCGAGGTCTTACACTAAGCCTGTCTCTAAGCACTTTCCAAGTATCACCTCCTCAAATGCTCACATTGACTTGCAGAGAAAACTAAGACTGGCATTAGGCTTCCCTGCACTTCTCTACTCCCTATTAGGTCTTTGCATTGGATTTTTTTGAGGACGCAGTAGGACTCTCTAATCAGAATTATGACCCTTTTCTAATAAAGCATGTTCACCAGTTGATAAGGAATAAGGTCCAGAGCATAGTATCTTGCCTCTTTCTTTCCTTCAGCTGTATTTTCTTCTACTTTTATGTAGAAAAACAAAAAAGTCAAAAATCAAAAATTATACAACCTGTATAACATGAACACAACAACTGTGTTGCTTAAAATAAAAGGGCTATTTATTCCAGTGGGAATGCTAGTGTCAGAGAAAGGGTTAAGATGCAGTCTGTGCCTCCCTGGGGATGCCTTTATTAGGGTAATTCTAAGATGGAAAAAGCAATACTGCTGCCTGCTTTGGAATAGAGACTAACACACACACACACACACACACACACACACACACACATTATAGCTCTTCTTCCTTGAGAAAGGAAGGATGTGTGTAAGTGCGTGTGAGCAGAAGATTTATTATATAGACAGTGGATGGGTCATACTTCAAAGTGGAGTGTTCCAAGAGGTGCCTCTTCAAACTTCATTTCTCAATTAAATGGGGATAGGAGAATTATGGGCATTAATCCTCTTTGAGCTGAGACAGGGATTAAAACAAAAACATGTTTCACCTAGCCAGTAACCCTAGGAATCCACAAGACCTGAGCTGCTCAGATCAAATTTATTTTGAGAGCTCACTGAAGTATTTAAGCTCCCCCTGATTAGATGTTATAATGATGAGACAGAGAAGTACAATGAGCTAAACTTTGCTAAGGGCTCCACAACGTTACCAACCTGCTTTATTCTCAGACATGTGGCAATTTCATTAATTTATTCATTTTAATTTGGAAAATTATTTGCTCTAGAAAAAAGAGTTACATGAGGACTAATGTTCAATTTGTTTTTCGTGTTCTTTAAATGCTAATGATATGTATTAGTTTAGAGGGCCTGCCCTCTCGCTGATTCCCCGTCCTGTGATATATGATATAATTACAATGGCAATTGATCTTTGACCAAAACGTTGGTAAAATGGAATGGAAGTCGCTTTTCATGTGCCAAGGTTACAGTTAAGGACACGAGGAGCTTTATTCAGGCTTGAAGATTGGCTTACAGAGTTCTGTCCAACCTCAATATTGATCGCTTGCCTTTTCACCCACCTGGACACCAGGAAAGTGGTGAGGGAGAGAAAAAATGAGCCATCCTAAGAAGTCAGTTAGGCATTATGTCTGAGAGATCAGAAGCAGGGCAAAATTTGTCAACATGGTTTGGTTTGGGAAGCTAATGAAGAATGTGGTGCAGGCCTCACTACAGGAAAGAAGAACTTGGAGTATTCTGGATAGGAAATGTCACTAAACACACAAGTCAGAAAGCTGAGCTCTGCTCTGTTGCAAGACCTTTTCCAGCCTCTGTGTTTTAACTTCAACATGGAGTTAATAATAAATAAATGGGCTTCACTCCTTAGAAGATTTACAAAGCTTCTATGATTGCTAGGCAGGAGAGCACATGGGAGGTCATCTAGGTAACTATTTCTCATATTTTAGGTCAAGTTAAAGGAAACTTGAATTGCATGAGTAACACAGAAGAACCTTCAAACAGAGTGAATTGCAAATTATTTCAGTTTTAGAAGAGTTGAGTTTGTCAATTATTTACACCTAAGAGTGGATGTTTTTGGTCAATTCCCTTCTTAATACCTGCTTTAACTAGAGAAACTGTTGGAAACACTCAGCACCTAAGGGTAAAGGCACTCAGGAGATAAGGTAGTAAAGTTAACTGGACTACATTGATGCAGGACACTTCTGGTGTGAGGCAAATTAGTGACTCAGTGGATGTGATACCTCCATCTTTTGTTGAACATATGTGAATTTGAACCATTTCATTAATGTAATCTGTATGGTTTCTTGATTGTTAATGTGTTTAACTATGTCACTCATCAAGAAGAGGAGAAAGCCAGTGTTGAATAAAAGCTGGGCTCCTCCAAAGGGCTATATGTATCTCTAGAACAATTAATAAAGCAATTCCCATAACCAAAATTAAAAGGGAAGGGCAAAGTAAGAAAAAAAAAGTAGTAAAAAAGTTTTCTAATCATGTGACTTTTCATTTGGCTATGCAGGAAGATTATCACCACAACAATGAAATAAGTACCCAGAATCCATATAAGCCATCTCATCGAAGAATGTCGGACTATCTGAAACACATAGTTTAACAAGGCGACAGAGAAGCCCAGGGCAGTGTTTTCCTCTGTACTATAAGAAAAGGGCTCTGTCTTTGGAGTCATGCTCAATACACAAAGAATGTCATTTCTGAATATAGAACATAATGACCTCCACACACATACAAACACTTATACATGGAACAACATAGTCTCTAAATTTCTCTCTGCCACAAATACCTTTAGAAAATTCTTTCCAATACTTTACTGATTTTTCCTCTCTTCTATGATGAGGAAGAGCTTGAAAACACGCTGAAGGTCACTTCAGATTTTCCCAAATCAATGATTCATTTAGCAATGTAGTCATGGCTTAGAAATGCAGCTGCATACCCGAAAATGAAAGGAAATAGGAGATTTCTGCAGCCCCACTGGGATCAGAGTGAGCAGCCCACATTAGTCAAGAGGCTGAGCCAGGATTTGGAAAGACATGCTACCGAACATTGAGTAAGCCAGTTTCGTTTGATTAGACAATGAATGCTTACTTAAGAATATTTGCGCTAATGCTCCCTCTGATTTAAGTAGGTTAGACCTGAGTTCCCAACTCCCACATATCTGATTTTCAACAAAAATCATCACATAAGAGGATATTAGTCATGGTTTATTTTAAAAAGTAGGGACTAGTTTCAGCAGGAGAAACATTTCTAAAACTTTTTATGACAGACTCAGTCCTTCTGAACTTGTGCTACTGTTCCAGTACATGAATTATTTTAATAGGTCCCCAAACAGTGTCTGGTCCTTTAGAAAGCATACATTTATCATCATCTTTGTGGTTGCCATATTCAAAAGTATTCCTGGAGAATAGAGGGAAAATTAAATTTTATAATAGTATGGTGGATGCAGTAAATGAGTAAGAACATCTTTCTTTAAATACCAAATGCATAGCAGTTGGTGGGAATTCACAAAAATGCACAAGGAACAATTTATAGGAAATAATGTTTTAGAAAATGGGTAGTATTATTGAGTATTCAAAGATTTCCTTGAAATAATGAAACTGAAATGATTGGAATCAGCAATAATGCTGATCCTGATACTAATAGCAAAATTAATAACTCCTATATTTCTCTCTGCCAGAGAAATATGTTTGCTAAAAGTAATAAGTATAAATATCTACAAATGATTTTGAGGAAAACAAAGTATTCTGTCAGAAAAAGTCTTAACATTTCTTTGCATCTATATCTACAGTATTTTAACTAAAATTGTGCATATATATTTTAGCTATTATATTGATGAATATATGTATAGATGGAGGTACACTTTATAAAATATTAACAATCTAATATTTTAATTAGAAAATTTTGATATGGTTAATTGTAGATAAAATGATATCCTGATCATATTTTTAAAAGAACTTATCTGGGTAACAAATGATTATTTAAAATATCTGAAAGTGGTATTTCTTTTTTTTTTTTTTTTTTTGGTACCAGAGATTGAACCCAGGGGCACTCGACCACTGAGCCACATCCCCAACCCTTTTCTTGTATTTTATTTAGAGACAGGGTCTCACTGAGTTGCTTAGGGCCTTGCTAAGTTGCTGAGGCTGGCTTTGAACTCGCGATCTTCCTGCCTCAGCCTCCCAAGTGCTAGGATTACAGGTGTGGGCCACTGCGCCCAGCACGTGGTATTTCTTGATAAATCTAGTCTACTTGTTTTATAGGTATTTTTCTTCTTTCAGGTATGGGGATATCATGTCATTTGGCTAACCACTTGAGTTTCTTCCTTCCTCTTGCCAATCTCTTCCCCATAACCATCTTAGTTCCCTCCTTGCCTTCTGTCCTCCCTTTCATGTACATATAGATAATTCACTGACAAGGTAAATCCAACTGAAAACGCATTGGACCTTACTTAAACCTGAATGATTGATTTTATTGGGCTCCCTAAATGGACCTATCAGTAAACTCAAAAACTAGATGAAGAAAAAGTTAAATCATTTCTGATTGAACTAAACACATACAAATAGTCACCCATGCAAAACAGTCAACCTAATTTAAATAATTATTATTAAAGTGCCTATTCCTTATTCAGCACCATGCTAACACCAAAGTCGGCTTTCTGAAATATATGCCATAAACATGATATGGTTCTACCAAAATATTTGTAATTGGGTTTGTAAACAAGATATACATCTATACAATAAAGAGCAATGTAAGGCAATATGTAATAAAATATCAATATATCTGGGTCACAGCAAGAAAAGAACTTGAGCTATCAAAATAGAAGATAAAAATATGTGGATTAAAAAAACATCAGTGAAGCTGGGCGTGGTGGCGCACGCCTGTAATCCAAGCCACTTGGGAGGCTGAGTCAGGAGGATCGCGAGTTCAAAGCCAGCCTCAGCAACTTAGCGAGGCCCTTAGCAACTCAGTGAGACCCTGTCTCTAAATAAAATACAAGATAGGGCTGGGGATGTGGTTCAGTGGCTGAGTGTCCCTGAGTTCAATCCCTGGTTCAAAAAAAAAAAAAAAGATGTCACCTAAGGGACTCTGTAGTAAACACTTACACTTCCTTCCAGAGAATCATCCCTTTGCCCTTACTATCACATAGTTGTTCCAGAGGTTGTCATGTGCTTACCTAACTCAGCTTTCTGGTGAGAGTAAACTGACTACTGGATATTCAGTTATCCAGATATATTGCATTCTTTCTAAAAAATTGGAACATTAGTACAAGAAATCTTCAGGATGTCTTTACACCAAGACAGGGAGTTTACTTCACACTTTGAGAAGTAATGGATTTGCTTCCATGTTTCAGACTGGAGAAGTACAATTGGTCAATCTGCATGAATTGTAGTACAGAAGATATTTCAAGAGGGAATCTACTGGAATCCAAGGTCCTCTTTGTAGTTGTTCTTCATGTTGAGTCAAATTCTTCTCCTTGAGTTGTATGTGGTTATTTCTTTATAAAATGTTCCAAGATTTTAAATTTCAACTGAGTAGAGACTCTTTTATCTTGTATCTTTTATCTTACTATGAAAACCAATTGGATTTTTTTAATGTTAACACTCAATCTTTATTCTCATGAGGAATATTATGAACTCTGAAGATTGTTTGATTGGTGTGTATTATTACAGTCAAGTGATGCTTCTCTTGTCATCCTTGAGTCTGCTATTTGCAATAGATACATGGTATACTTTACAATTCTGGCAACTCCAAACCATCTAAGAGACTAAATTTGCGTAGACCAGCATCTTTATAATATGAACATTCGAGCAATAACTTCTTTGGTTATTCTATACTGAACAACCTGTATTCAGTGAGTCAAATGAGAGAGAGACAAAGATGTCAATATTTGATTTACTTGTGTTACACAGGAATATTTATGTATTCCTTTTGATTTTGTGTAGTTCTGCAGAATAATGTATCATACAATTATTGAAAAGCTATTTATAGAGCCATACAATATATGGTTTTTAGTAAAGGCAAGAAAGTCTGAGAATAACTTAACCTGTGATACCACATTTTTTATATCTATTATGCATCTCTGTATATTTAATAAAACAAATATCAGTTTGGTTTATAATAACCTTGTAGGATGAGATAATTATTATCTCTGCATTTTTCAAATAGAAATATGTACATGAAAAAGTCTATTCTAAATTGATGAACAAAAAGATAGGAATATATCACTAGAGGATAAGTCTATTTATACAAATCTATTATTTCTCCCCCAAGCCACATTTAATTCTTCATTGAGTATTTAAACAAGCAAATACTTACAGCAAAAAATGTGAGTAAATGATATTCTAATATGTAGTCCTAGAAATGATTCATATTTCTTATAGTTGGCTACTACTGCATGATCTTTGGGTTTCTAGAATCAAAGAGTTCTGGTTGGAAGAACTTGGAAAGTATAGTTTACATCTGTTCTTTTAGGAGAAAGAAGGTAAGGACCAGGACTTCTCTACTTCATGCACCTTACTGAAAGAATGGCTTGCTATGTGGATAATATTGGCATCAGATCTGCTATTTTGCTGCCACCATTATTCTGCCTCCCCCACACCATTTTACAACCCATATTGTTAGCCTGTAAACTTCCTAGTCAATCATTGATCCAGATTGTTATTAGCCTGTGAAATTCCAATACTTAAGAATAGCTCCCCTCCACTTCTCTCTCTCTCACTCATTCTTACTCTCACTCTCGCTCACATTTTTTCTCTCTCTCATTCTTTCTCTCGCTCTCTCTCACCCTTTGTGGCATATACTCTGCCTGTACATTTAATGAAATCTCTTGCATGAGTTCCTGCATCCAGAATGGTTTTTCTGGGTGCTTTCAGATAATTTCAGCATTTCTCCAAAAGTCCCATAGCAAATTCTTCATCTCCCTCTCAGCACTAAAGCTCAAAGGGGCAGTCTTCCCCAGGTTTGTGAACATGAACACTCTCATGTGCAGAGTGCTCATTCTTCATATGATTTCTTCATTATGAATGGAGGAATGAAAAATGAAAAGACATAAGGTTAAATGTCTTATGTCAAAATTATGTATTTAACAGACTCCTAAGAAAATATTAAGTCAGTGGGGATGGAGTTACTATAAAAAAATATGCAAAGCTTCTATAACAACACCTAGGGTGAAGAAGAAAAATAAATGCTTGCTAAATAATTAATTCCATGAATTCTCAGCTGGGACATCATTTTTTCATATGCATGTTCCCCATATTTTGCATGGAGAAGTGTGATAAAAACTTCAGAGAAGAAAGACCCCCAAAATGGAAGAAGTATTTAACTGATGACTGTAAGTCAACTGCTTCCAAGAAGTAAATTATATGTTGAAGAGGAAAGTTCATATAGCAAGCAAGGATGGCACCATATTTTATTCCCCTGAAATACAGAACAAAATTTCATACTACAATTTGTAACAATGCTGAGCCATGCATGGTTGATAAACAAGGAAATGGTAAAGATATATCTGGAATGAATATATTAGGTAGACTGATGATGAGATTGGTTCAAGTCAGAAGATACTTCAGAGACTGACTTGTAACATCTGACCAAGCTAACAGTGAAAATAGAAAAAAAGAGGGATAAATATGAGACTTTATAGAATTTTCCAAGTCCCTTCCTCCCAGAATTTTCTATATTTTTTGTATAATTTTAGAGACAATAAATAAATAAATAAACAGGATGATCCACCACTACAACTTCCAACAAAATTCACTGATTTCCTTAACTGGCTTGCCTAAGTCCACACTGCTATTTACAGGATTTAATGTGGAAGCCTAGAACTGAAATGCTACTCAGCCCTGACCTTGAGATTCTGAATATCTTTCCTCAGACACTTTTCTGTTTCTTTAAGGCTGTCTCAAGTCTATAAATGCGGCTTTTTATTGTTAACTTATCAAACTTTTTGATATCCAGACATTTAATTTCTTTTAAAAAAAAATCATAATTCAATACCCTCCTGAGAAGACTGAGTGCTTTGCAAACATTCTCTCAGAGCAGCCCTCTGAGAAAGTCAGGCAAGCAATTCCCCCCTTGAATGTTAGCAAATAGAAAGTTACCTTTAATTCATCCTCATGTCCTTTGAATAACTGTTTTGTTATTTCAATAAAGGTCAGAAGGCTTAATGCACAGAAAAGGTTTGCTCAGGTTTTTTCAAATGAACACAAATACAAACTCTGTTCACTAGTGGTTTTGAGATACACTGTTTCCTCCCCCAAGAAGCAGCTGTGATTTGTAATCAGAGAATGAAAGCCAGAATATTCCCATGAAGAGAGATAGACACTTTTTTTTTTTTTTTTTTTTTTGGCTGCCTCTTCCGGATTTGAGCCATCCTGGGATGATGGATGAAAACAGAAATTGTTTGGCCCCTTTAGAGGAAATGTACCCTTTTGTAATTCTTTTTGATTGAATGACAAATACCATCTTGATGCTATGGCTATGTGGTTGAATTTTTTGCGTGTTCTTACTGTTTGTGTTTGTTTTGTTTTTGAAGATGAACCTTTTGGTCTGGATCCTAGGTACGGTAATAGAGCTTACTCTCTGCATAGGGACACAACAGTCTATTGTAGAAGGACACACTGACTCCACTTATGTCAATCATATACTTGAGGAAACATCCTTTTTCTCTTCCTCTCCATATCTTGTCAAGCATTTTCTCATGTATGTGTTCAACTTACCCATTTTGATATGGCATTTATCCTCTTGCACTCTTGCCTACCAGCAGGAATTTATTTTCTAAGAGCTAGTGAAGATACAACACTTTTCAAATTATTCTACAGATGGAAAATTATCAAGAACTTGCTGCATAATCTCATCAATAATGATATAAATAATAGCAGCATGCATGCATTTATTGATCATTTATTAAGTGCCAAACTGGACTGAAAGTGTTTGACAAGTACTGTTTCATGTCATCATGAAACAAAACACTATTTTCTCCATTTTGCAATTGAGTCAATTGAAAATAGAGGTGAGGTTAGGAATCTCCCCTTAAGACTATGCAGCTTATAAGTATGTTGCTGTATGTATTTTCTTCCCTATTTTTGTCCACTGCTGTGGAATCCACTCCAAACAACTTCTGATGCATTAGAAGCAGCACTATATGCCTGCAAACATTGAAGCAACGTATATTTTATTGATGAATATAAGCCCATCAAGGAAATACCTTTCTAAATGATGAAAATCTCTTTATGAGCAGTTTCTGGAGTTTATGTATATGGAAATACTGTATAGTCAACTTTACTTTCTAAATTGAAATAGAAAAGAAAAAAAACAGGGAAGGAAAAAGACAATTTAACATAGGTATAAATTTGAGAGTTAGACAAGCTTTGGTTCTTTTCTTTTTTTTATCAATTTTAAAGAGAGTCAATGTCAGTGAATTAGTTTCTGTTTTTCTATAATGAATTTATGTTGTAATTTTGGAGACTCAAGTAGCTTAAAGTAAACCCTATCACAACATAAAGGAAATTGGACTGGATTCCAATCTTAAAAGTGCTTGACTGAATAAGATGGGAATTAGAGCTTAGGATTATAAGTAAGTTGAGGGTTATAATTTTGCATTAGAAATAAGGTGGGGTTATAAATTTGGATTATGAGTTTGGACATAAACCTTCAGACTATGGAATTCTAAATTCCTTTTTGGGTTTTGTTTCTCTTGGGCTCCAAGCACAGATCAAAGGCTTCTTCCCATTTTCATTTTTAATGGGTTACTTCTTAAAAAGTAAAGACTCCTGCACTCCTAGATCTTCCACACCATGACTCCCCTATGAGCTGACCCCAACCGCTCCACCCAACAAAGAAATATGTGTGTGATCTGCATGTAGACCAGTTCACAACCAGCATTACTCCAATTCCTATTGACCCACATCCAGAGTGGCCTCCATCTGCATTCAAATCCCAATGTTCAGAACTTGGAATCTCACCCAAATGGACACAAGTCTACCCTGGCACTCGGGGTAGATGATTTCCATCCAAGATCTCTGTCAAAACACCACCTGCTCCCTCCTGCCAATGAGAAGAGGAGACACTTGGACACAAACAACAAACCAAAAGAGTCAAAACATTGTCAAAATGAACCAAAGCCTGGGGCAACTCCTTTCTGTTTAAAAGCATTCATATGTGAGCATTCACTTATCTTAAATATAGCCTGGTTATCTGAAATTTATTGTATTATTTAAGATGACTATACTTTCACACATAAGACTAATTGTAGAATCTCATGACTATATTAGGTTGTTTTTCTAAACCATGCCTCTGCTTCTCAGTCCATTTTTGAAGTTGTATTTTTGAGTGTTGTTAATTGGATAGAGGTAGTCTATAAAATGGATAATTAGATAGTCTAAACGTGGTTTGGATTATGTCCAAAAGAAAAGTCTCATTTCTCTAGAGTCATTGTTTCATATGGAGAAATAGTCAGAGAATGTGTAGAAGTGTGTGTGTTCAAATGGAACCCATTGGTTCTATTGTTCAAAAACTTTGGTAATAGAGGCCAAGATCTGAGGCAACAAGGAGGAAGAATGAAAGCACAAAAATTCTACTCTGAGAGTTCCCTTAGACTCATAGAATCTGATGATGTATTTACTTTCCAACTCAAGGTGTCCCAAAAAACAGAAGACTATTAATTTTAAGGACTAATTGCAATCCCTATGTCAAACCACCAAAGTCAACACCAGGCAGAATGATATGCTTCTTTGTCTCCTGAATTATAGCAAACTTCCTCGCCATCAGACTTCTTCAAATGCCTTTCTTTCTTTCTTTCTTTCTTTCTTTCTTTCTTTCTTTCTTTCTTTCTTCCTTCCTTCCTTCCTTCCTTCCTTCCTTCCTTCCTTCCTTTCTTTCTTTCTTTCTTTCTTTCTTTCTTTCTTTCTTTCTTTCTTTCCCTTCCTTCCTTCCTTCCTTCCTTCCTTCTTTCCTCCCTTCTTCTGCTGGGAACCTACTCCTGAAGCTTGCTCTGTCTTTCCTCCATCTACCATTCACTCTGTCCATATATATGACTTCTCAGATGTCAGAGTTTCAGTTAGTACGCATATTTACTTGAAACACTTCCTTCATTGCTTCTCACCCTCCAAAATATCCTCTGTGTTTCCCATTTATGTCATTGATGACATTGCAATATTACCTATTGCCATATCAGTTGTCATTGGAAAAAAAATTAAGTTCAATAAATCAGAAATCATAAACTGTCTTGCCTCATCTACGATGTATAGTAAGTATTCAGTGAATATTTCCAGTCTAAATGAAAGAAGGTACAACATAATCTGAATATCTGCTCAATCCACACTGCACTTATGTGTTCATAGAACAAATGAAACAGAGACTCCCCACAATAGGAGTTTTTGCAGCTTATTTTATTCTATCCACTATAGGTAAACCAAAAACCAGATCTTCAGTTTCCTCAACCTTCACCAAGAAAAAAATTGGTTTTAAAACCATTGCTCCCAAGACTCCATACAATTTCTGATGCTTATGTATACTACTGGTCCATCTGCCCGTGGGTTTGCCCAACCATCTGGCTGAGTCACACTGCTTGAATCTTTG
Organism: Glaucomys volans; assembly: GCA_020662805.1. Lineage (NCBI taxonomy): Eukaryota > Metazoa > Chordata > Mammalia > Rodentia > Sciuridae > Glaucomys > Glaucomys volans. The sequence goes on from JAJEJO010051987.1 coordinate 70,434, forward strand.
CTTCAGTGTCTCTGTAGAGCATCTCTCTTCCCTTTCTATTGTGCATTTTCCCTACTTCCTTTGCTTCTCTCAACAGCTGCTGCTGAAATTTTGCTTGGCTGTCATTTGAGAACATCATACTTCTGGCTCCAAATGTGCAGTTGTGCAAGGACATGGTTTCCATCATGCCAGTGGTGCCTTAGGATGCCTTTGAAACATTCTTTTGACCATTCTACTGTTTCCCAGAGAGGTTGTCTTTTCATTTCAGAAAGATTTCAGTAACATCCCATCCTTCCTTTAAAGAAGTTCCAGTGAGGTGAAGCAAAGATGCACGGCTTTTGCTAACCATTCCCCAGCTCCCAGCCAGATATCGCTCCACTTACCTTGAGTGACAGCATCCAAGAAGAGGGTAGAGCTAACTCATCACCAGAAAGGAAAGCTGGTACATACTATCCTGGGGCCTGAATGAAAATGGAGCTCCAATGACATTTTAAAAACAATTATTGAGAAAAACAGCCCAAGTGTATTCTCTATAGATTTATTTCCAAATGAGTGAATGCCAAAAATACTCTTTTGTTTAGCATGAAAGCTTTATAAAAGGGAATGTTGACATTTCCCTGAATATATATAAATTATAAACATATGTTTGTGATATATGCATACACACACACACACACACACACACAAACATACCCTTGTGAGATGTAAACATTTTAAGAAGAAAAAAATAGACTTTCACACACCAATCCTTAATTAAGTCACCCCTACTTGATGCAAAGCTTGCCTACATCAGATAGTACAATGATTTAGAGCTTATAAGACCACATTAATAGGCAGATTGCAAAAATTAGAAATAGATTTATATGTTAATTCTCAAGGACATATTTCATAAGATATGTATGTCTCCACAGGATCATCCCCCCAAAAAATCAAGATCAACCACAGAAAGATATTTATGCTGAGAAATATTGACAAGGGAAGCAAAATCATGTAGATTGAACCACACCCATACTTTCTACAAGAACTCCCTTTCTGCTCCCTCCCTAACCTCATTTACAAATCAGCTTTGTTTACTGTCTGGCTATATTCTTTCTAATACCTCTCAAGTTCTCCTTTGAGAGCCCTGCCGGTCCAGGACAGGTTAAACTACTTTGGTCTACACCCTTAAATCATACTCTAATTCTTCACTGAGCTCAACACAATTGTAAGTTAAATGATCATTTATTTACTGTTTTTCCTGCACTGGACTATAAAACTCAGTGAGAAAAGGGGTGCCAGATATCTCGCTTGCCACTTTCATTCCTACCATGTACACTATATAGAAGATTTTCAGTACAAATACTGAATGAATGAATGAATGAATGAATGAATGAATGAATAGCAAGCTAATGCTATTCATGATCTCCCCATATTACTTCTAATATGTTCATGACATCCCCATGGCAAGAATAGGCTTTCTCATGTCTTCTGATAACATAAGTATTGTAGTTCCTCTTTATTTCAACAATTCTATGAGTTCCATATGGTTTTTCCTGCAGAATGTTTTTGCTCTACTCAAGTTTTTTTGCAGTATTATTTTGTGCTAAAACACAATTGAGTTATAGCTTTGCATTTTTTTCTTCCACTGGTCTGTTAGGGAGCATTTTTTTTCTGCCTCTTTTTTGGTGATTTTGTGACAAGTAATGTATGACACAAAAGAGAAAGAAATACAGGCTCACGTCCCCTGGACACACAGATCAGTATTGTCTTGATGATTTTGCCTTAAATCAATGCCCTGAAGATCCCACTAGCCAATTCCTAGTTATACTTTGAAGGTAGTTTCAACACCTGGACCTGGAGACTCCTCACTTGCTCCTTACAATGGCAGTTTGACCAATTTATCTATTCCAAATGACCTTGATTACTTTTAGTAAGCACTCCTATCACCCAATTTTCTTGCTTCTCTGAAAAAGAAATCACTATCACAATAAAAGATAAAACAAGGATGTTTGTTTAATCAATTTATATTGAACAAATGAATTATTGCCTAAATATCTCCAGATCTCTTTGAAATGTATAAAAGATATCAAGTAAATAGAGGGAGATTATTGCTTTAGAGTACCACATTGCATTATTAGTGGACTAGGACATCACATTTTTAGAAAACTTACCAGCAAGATAGTACCTGGTTATGATAAGGTAACAAATCACACCCAAATCTCAGAAACAAAAAATGAGATTCATTTTGTCTGTCATGAATCAGCTGGGTGGCTCTACTCTTATTGTACCCAGTCAGAGGATCACTTTGACCAAGACTCCATTTCTGTGTTTCACAATACCAAAAGTAGGAGAAAGGAGCAAGGCAAATGTGCATTGGCTTTTATGTTTCACTGGTCAAAGAAAAATCAAAGAAAATGGATGCCCAATCTCAAGAACAGTGGCCATGTGATGTCCTACCACATGCCTGAGGTAAAACAGGTTATCATTTAAGCATGGAACTGAGGGATTGCTCAGTTTTGCATTGTATATTATGGATCATAAGAGGAAAAGAAGAGGGAAGGTATGCTTAAGAGAAAAAAGAGGACATGAATCTTAAATTGGTTGTCAAGAGGGGGAATACACTATGGGCTTCTTTTTACTGGATTAGGTTATCAATTGAATATGAAATAACCACCCCAAAATAATAATGTAAGAGGTGGAAAAACAATTACAACTTAGAAGAGTTCAGTCCTGAGAAGCGTTCAGATTTCAGTAGTGTAAACCAAAGGGGAAGTGATGAACCAGCAGCAGTAAGAGGAAGTGATGCCTATAAAATGGACTGATCTAGCCAGGCGTGGTTGTGCATGCCTGTAATCCCAGTACTTGGGAGGCTGAGGCAGGAGGATCGTGAGTTCAAAGCCAGCCTCAGCAACTTAGCGAGGTCCTAAGCAACTCAGTGAGACCCTGTCTTTAAATAAAATACAAAATAGGGCTGGGGATGTGGCTCAGTGGTGGAGTGCCCCTGGGTTCAATCCCCAGTACCAAACAAAAAAAAAAAAAAAAAATGGACTGATCTTAGCAGAGTGGCTGACAATACCACCTGAGGAGAAAAGTTTCAAGTTACAGGGTCACAACATCCAAAATTCCATAACAAGGCAGTGTGTGAAGTCAAGCAAGGTGTGAAGAAGGCTGCTGGGGGCCACTGGGGTTTTGGTAACCCTTTCTATTTGTTGCAATTTTACACTGAAGTGGACTAGTAAGCGGAGGACCCCTCCAAGATGCTGGGATTGCCATAGGAAGATGTCATGTTCCATCCCAGGTCAACTGGTAGAACTCCCAAATCTGTCAGAAGCTTGAGGTACTTATCAGCAAAGTTGCACAGAGGAGGAGTTGAACAGAGATCGGAAACATGAAGGAGGGTACATGTGTGTGTGTGTGTGTGTGAGAGAGAGAGAGAGACAGAGAGAGAGAGAGAGACATTGAAATCAACAGTCTAAGAAATGTTGAATTGTGTCGATGTTCAATGGTCAAAAGGAGCAGACCAGAAAGCACAGATCAAGAAACAGATTTGTAATCAAGAGAGTCACACAGTGACTGTAACTATTAGTGTATGTAACTTGCCATGAGGACTACAGACAAATGGTCCCACCATCCCCTCACTTGCCTGTGCACCTATGTTGTCTCAGTATTCTGGAAGCATCCGCACTTATTTCTACTCAGAATTGGGCTCTTAGCTGCTCACCCATCTAATGTTCCAGTGTCTCTTAGTGAAGGCCTCATATGCCTGGGTGAAAATTTTTACTTAATTTTTGGTTTATATCATTTGTAAATCTGCATTCAACATTTAGAAATTTCCATAAATAACCTGGGAATTCAACATGGCCCAATATGGCAATGTTATCTCTCTAGTAATCACTGATTGAAAAATTTCTGTGTTTTTGGATTTGGGTTTCTTGGGTAAGTAGATGTGAGGAATGCCAACTTTGCCTTTGAGGATTTTGCAGGCCAGGCTGCAAGTTCTGCAATTCAGTATACTCTATGAAGAAGATGGTGATAATGAGAATGGAAGGGGTCCTGAAAAGGCCCAGGCTATAGGCTCCAGTAGCTATGTCCCTGAGACTCTTCGGTGATTGCTCTGACACGTTTCACATTACCCAGGCTGTGTGGGGATTGACTCAATACTAACTTCCCTCCGAACTCTTCTTCCTTACAGCAAGCTACTTTCCCTCCATGGTGTTTGAAGGAATGATTAAGGGAGGTCAAGGGCTCAGGAGAAGAGCTACATCAGCCTTGCCTCTGTAGCCAGTGCCTTCTCCCTTCAGTTGGTTCCTGCTTTGTTATTTGATGGGCTAGGATAAAGAAATTGGGCATCTGTGTTGGCAGGATTACAGTGAGAACCTTGGCTGCAAAGGTTTATGCCAAACAAAGAAGCCAGGATAAGTGAGATTTATACATCACTGGTTACATATTTTGGCCAAGATAGAAGATGGGAAGAGCACAATCAATATTCTGTATAATTGTTGATTACTACTAGCGTTCATGGTAATTATATACCTGAGATGGTCAGAAAAATTTTATTCCCCTAGAGAAAGCTACTCAGGAGTTATTTCATCTAGTACCTATATTGATGCTATAAAATAAGAAGTATGGGATATAAAAATGAAAAAATCATTATTTAATCTCAGAGGTTTGTTGTTTATTCTTCTTTTCCTTTTCCTTTTTTGTCTTTTAAATTTAGCCTCAATGAGAAGGATGCAGATTGTGACTGATGAGGAGAGTTGCTGGCACTCTTTATGTGCCAACATCATTCAGAAGTGCACTGAGAAATTTACCTTCTTGTAGCTGAAATAAAGATTGTTAGCATCTTAAATATCATTCCCAGTGCGATGGTCTGAACATGGTTGGAGTGTGACCCAAAAGTTTGTGTGTAAAAAGTTGGGTCCCCAGGTTGGTAATGTTAAAATATTTGGGAAGCCGGGCGAGGTGGTGCACACCTATAATCCCAGCACTTGGGAGGCTGAGGCAGGAGGATCACAAGTTCAAAGCCAGCCTCAGCAACTTAGCGAGGCCCTAAGCAACTCAGTGAGACCCTGTCTCTAAATAAAATATAAAATAGGGATGGGGATGTGGCTCAGTGGTGGAGTGCCCCTGGGTTCAATCCCCAGTACTTAAAAAAAAAAAATATATATATATGTATATATATATATATATATATATATATATATATATATATAGTGGGAACTTTAGGAAGTGGGGACTAGTAGGAGACCTTACAATAGGGGGCAGGGTATCCAAAGGAATTAATGTATGTTATGATTTGGATGTGAGCTGTCTCTCCTAAAGCTCATATGTGAGACAATGTGAGAAGGTTTTAAGGAGAAATGATAGGGTTGCTAGAGCCTTAACCCAATCAGTGAATTAATCCCCTGATAGGATTAATTTACTGGTAACTGAAGGCAGGTAGGATGTGACTGGAAGAGTTGGATTTCTCTGGGGGGGGCGTGCAATTGGCGTACATATTTTATATCTGGCAAGTGGAGTCTTTCTCTATTTCTGACCATAATGTGAGCTGATTCCCTCTGTGACATTCTTCTGCCATGATGTTCTGCCTCACTTTCAGCCCCAAGGAATGGAGTTGGTTCTCTGTGGACTGAGACCTCTGAAACCATATGCCCCCAAATAAACTTTTCCTCCTCTATGATTGTTCTGGTCAGGTCTTTTAGTCAAAGCAGCCTAAAATCTGACTAAAACAATGCAGTTTGCTTATATCTTTGGGTTAATTCTCATGAAAATGTATTGTAAAAGATCAAGTCTCCTGGTTGCTTTGCCTTCTTGTGTGACCATGTAATCTCTCTCTCTCTCTCTCTCTCTCTCTCTCTCTCTCTCTCTCTCGCCTCCACTCTTGTCCTTATGATATAATCCACTAGGAGACCTTCACCAGAACCAAGCCAAAGCTAGTTCTTTACCCTGGAATTGCCAGGACTTTGACCTAAATAAACCTCTTTTCTTTATAAAGTATCCAGACTCTGGTATTTTGTTGGAGTAACAAAATGGACTGTACACATAGGAAAATAATAATGATAAAATGGCTTGTGAGAATGTGTTTTACTGAAACTTATTCAAAGGGTGGTAACATAATTGCTCACTGAACATAATGAAGCCTGAAATGTCAAGGTTATCTGTTGAATTCCAGATCTGGATGGTATAGACTGCCTGCCTGCCTTCTCTCAATCAATCTCCCTCTCTCATCTAACACAATGGCTGAAGATATCTATGTCCTGGCAATTCTGTGTAATCATGGAAATTTCCTTCTCAGGCATACCCTTCTTCAATTCCCACTGACCACTCACTAGTTGAAGTGCAGAGCCCTTCACGTAGTGAACTTCAAGGACTATGACCTTCAAGACTCCCCATGACAAGCACCAGTTCTTGCACAAAGGGTTTCCATGACCATAATCACAATGGCTGACAGTAAACTTGGCTATAACCACTAACTGATAACTAGGATTTTAGTATAAAGTGCTTGGCAATCAAAAGCATGTGAGCCAACTACGGACAAATCTCTTGCTGCACAGAGTGTCCAATCCGATCTCTGCTCTAGCATTGCAGAGACAGATCTTGGTTTTGTGTCAGCCTGAGACCTTGCCAATCAAGCAGAATTCTTAGGAAAAGAATACAAAATTATGAATTTAAAACATCAGATGCAAAAATTAACCTTTAGTACAATGAAAGAAACCAAAATAAATTATGTTAATAGGAGAAAAAAGTTCACAAATACTACTACATACACATAGAAAAAATATTAACTTCCTGAAACACTTCATATGTAAGGTGTTCACATGTAAAATATACAGATTTTTTTTAAGAAACATATTTTTCCATTTTTGAATTCACATGCCATAAAATTAGCTTTGCTATGAGTACAACTGCGAATTTTAACCAATGTATGTTCATAGAGCTACTAACGCAATTAAGGTATGGAACAGCTAATCATATCTAAATTCTTCTCATACTATCCATTTGTAATTAAACCTCCCCCCCAAGTCCAATCCTCTGGAAAATACTGCTTTCTTCTCCTTCTATTTACCATTTTCTAAATGTCAAACAAAGAAATCGTGTACTATTAAAAGTTTTTCAGACTGACTTTTTCTACTCTAGAAAACACTTTTGTGATTCATCCAAGCTGTTGTACGAATCTATATTTTAGTCCTATTTATTGTTGAGTAGTATTTCAGTGTGTAGATGTATGCAGTTTATCTCTTCATAATATTTTCCTACAGTTTGGACTGTATACTATTTATAAGATTTTAATAATATTCCCTGTAGTCAAAAATTCATTTTTTTCAAACATGATTTTTTTCTGTTGATAATTTTTAAAAATGTCTTTCAATTTTTATGAATTTGTGTTTTGGGAAATTTGGGCAAAATTTACAGATTGCTAATACACTTGAAGAAGAAGACCCCATCAAATTTCTATTACACTTGAGCAAAAAACAAGGCTTGGGAGAATTTTCTGCAAGTTAGCTCTAGCTCTGTGTCTTTCACTGTTGTTTTTGTTTTGTTTTTTTCCCAAATTAGCCATCCCTTCCCTGCTAGGCACTGCATGGTATGCTCATATGGAATCAACCTTGGAATATAGAACATGATGTTACAAGTCTCTGTGAGTGGACACAGTGAGGGACAGGAAATGGTCTTGGAAGACATGTGTACTCTGGATGGCTAGCATGGACACGAATGGCTCCAAACCATAAACCATATCCCACAAACCAAATTATACAAACCAAATCATCCTCAACTCAACTTCCCCTTAGCTAGATACAAAAATTGCTTGTAGCCACTCCAAGTCCATCTCAAATATAAGGGAGTGAAGTAGCCAGAGAAATTCAAAGTACAAATAGATAATGGTCTCAACTGCTGGGTGTTCAAATATAATACTACTTTAATATGTAAAGTTGGGTGTTTTATTCTTAACCATTCTGCTGTAACTTCCTCCCATAGAAACTAGGCCATAGCCATGAAACATCTCAAGGTCCTGTTGATTTTGGAAAACCTGTTCCAATCCTAGATTATTCTCAGAAATTCTGTTCATGATATGGGAAATGTTATGAACTGCAGAGAATTAAACAGAGGATTTTTTTTATTTCCCTCTTGGATTTGAGATAATGATTTTCAAGATAAAATTCCTATATATGCTCTGCTTTTCCAGTTCTCTCTTAATCCAGGATTTCAACAGGTGACTATTAATGTTTCTTGCTTACCACTACCTTTCATCCCATAAAAATACACTCCCCCCGTCAAGAGTCTTTAGAATATTCTCACATGTACTTAAAGAGTGAGTTATGCCAGCTTCTCAATGTCTTTCTCATATTCAATGTTGTTTGTCTCTACCAAAGATACAGAATGTTAGTGTTCCATAGGTTCCCAGTCCCAGGTCCCTAGAGGACCACCAGCTCTAGACACTTCTGTGGGTGTAGCCTCCCATGGCTTCAGATTTGTTGTTGCGGGAAGGTATACAGTGGAGTCATCTAAAACAATAGCAGCATTCATGTCCTGAATTGCAATAGAATAACATGTTTTTCCTTGCTGATACTTGATTAACTGCATTGAAAAAAATTAAATAAATGGACAATAACACAAACATGCCAAGGTGCTCCTAACCCCAAGGACCATTGTCAGTAATAATTCCCTTTCTATATGACATATAAGAGTCGAAAATTCTCTCTAGTAGCAGTTTTCTAGTCTTTATTTCCCCAGAGGGATCCTCTGATTGTAGGAAGCATCTTCTATCCATCATTAAGAAACTTAAAATGTGGTCCAAATGGCTGAACCTATTCTCTAGTGACAAAGCCTGGTGCCATGTGTGCGACTGATCATTGGAAAGGAGGCTTTTACTTGTAGAATTTAAGAGCCTATTTCTTTTTCTTAAATTGTTAAACATGAAGTTTAACAATAAAATGTATTACATGTATGGAAAGAGAAATTTGAAAATAACCATTAATATGCTCTGGTATAATTATCTTTACTAGCTAATCACAGTTTTTTGACCCAGTAATTCAATCTCTAGCTATTTATTCTATATTCCAAGTAAATAATCAGTGATGTCAATGCTTATTTGTGTAACAAGATACACAAATGTTACTATAAAGGCAAATATTCTGAGAAATCTAACCAATATTGTATTTATTTGCTAGGGTTGTCACGTCAAAGTACCATGGACTAGATGATGTGAGCATACTTTCCTAAAGTTCTGCAGGCAAGGATTCAAAATCAAGGTGTGAATAGGATTGTTTTATTCTGAAGACTGTCCCTTTACCTTGTAGATAATGTATTCTCCCTGTGACATCACGATATTATTCCTTCATGTGCCCGTGCTTTGTCAGCATCTTTCCTTACAGGGACACGAGTCACATGCAAGTAAGACCTACTGCAATGACTTCTTAACAACTATCTCACTCAAGACCCTATCTCAAAATACAGTCACATTCTGGGAAAATGAGAATTTGAACTTCAACATATGAATTGTGTAGGTGAAGGGAATACATTCTGCCCAAAACAATCACACAAGAGGATATTCTTTAACTTCCTAATGAGACACATACTTGTTACTCTACAACCACTAAGAATTATCCTATTTTGTAAATAATTACGTGTATAAGAAAATGTTCATGGTAAAGAGTAAATTTTAAAAATAAGCTACAAAATTATTTAGAATAAAATCTCAATTGTATAAATAAGTAAAATAATTCTTGCTCCATCGGCTCACAAAAGCTTAGCATCTTTAGCAATTCTCACTGCCAAAAGTTTCTAGAGATTGCTTGGGAGTGTTCTAAGAAGCTCAATTACAAGTGAACAGCCAATATGTCCTCCATACCTGACCAAAGAGCATTCAGCACGCCCTGCCAGCCATGCAGCCTCTCCTGCTGTTTGGCTAGACTTTCCTTCAGAAGCTAGCACTCTCTGGCATGACAGTAATGTTGCCATCTGAATCCAAACATAACAGTTCATCCTGTCTGTCCTGTTCCTTATCTTTGTACACACTGTTAGCCTCAGGTTCTGCATGGGTCCAGGGCTCTCTGGCACCCTCCTGAGACCCTACCGCACTGAGCACCTCTCTAAGGCCAAGTTGAGTACTATTCTGTGGTAAGTAGAAAAGGTGTCTCATTCTCATACTATTGCCCATTGAATAGCTTGAGTTCTAATTGGATACAAAGAACAGGTGAAATAGCCCTGACTGTTTATAAATGCTGCTTCTTCCAGCTCATAAACATGATCAAGTGGAGATTAGATTGGAAAATAATCTAAAGGGCAAACACCTCTGAGGGTGTCTAACTACTGTACACTAGGGTGCTTGCATCTGTCAACTTTCCAAGGAGTTCTAGCATCTTTTAGAAGGTGTTATGAGCATATGTGAAATCCTTACTTAAACCCAAGCTAGAATATATGATGTGTATATGTGTGTGTGTATGTGTGTGTGTGTGTGGTGTGTGCGCTTGCATCACTGTTTTAAATAATATGAGTTATAATATATTCAAATATCCAAAATGTATGTGTATAAAAGAAGAAATAAAGGAAGGAGGGGAAGGGGGAAAAAAGGAATAAAGAAAATCACTGATAGCTATTTCTGCTGAGAAATATTCAAAGGAGAGTCAGCCAGGAATGCCTGGGTCAGGGAGCAAAGTCCTCTCAGGAGGATGTGAGAGTGTTGGTCATTATTAACATACAGAAGAGAGGACTCAGACATCTCAGCAGCTTTCAATATACAATTAGCTACCTCATGTAATAAAGATGATATTGATTTATTGGCTTAAATGGATTTATCAAGAAGGCAAAATTAAGACCAATATTTTCCTTTTTCAACAAGAATATTGAACCTCCACTATATGGCAAACATTCACAAGAAGTGGAATAAAAGTAATAAATACTATTGAGGCAGACATATGCTTAATACATTTTTCAAGTTACTTTATAACAGTTTTTATGATACAATAGTTTCTTTTAATGTAGTGACTTTCCCATCTTTAAGGTGTTCTGAGTGCAGTGGCATGACCATCTCTGAAGAATGCAGTGTCAGAAATTTCTGAATCCAAATAGTCTATACCTATGATTCTCAAACTTTATCATTGAACTCGATTACTTTGAGGGCTTATTAAAACAGATTCCTTCCAGGTACAGGGATTACACCTGTAATTACACCTGTAATTGGAGGGAATCAGGAGACTAAGGCAGGAGGAGGGCAAATTCAAGGGCAGTCCAAGCATCTTAGCAAGGCCCTCAGCAACAAAGGGAGTCCTGTCTCAAAATAAAAATAAAAAGGGTCTCGGGGTGAAACTCAGTGGTAACGCATTGCTGGGTTCCATCCCAATATCAAAAAACTTTTTTTTTTTTTTTTTTGCACAGATTCATAAGCACACCCCTACAAAGAGTCTGATCCATTGGATAGTTGAGTTTCTAATAAGATCCCAGGAGAGGCTGGTGATGGTACTGCTGTTTCCTGGACCACACCTGTAGCAGCAATGGCCTGGGGTAGGATACACCAGATTCTTCTTCCTTCTAAGATCCATAATGATAAGACTACAGACAGAGAGAAACATCTTCCTCCTCAAATGTATTTGCCTCAGCTCACTGAAAAAGGAAAGATGGCTGAAGAAAGTAAAGAAATAACCTGATCAAAAGCAAAAAGTGCCCAAAGTGATAGACCTGTTTCTGGGGCAGCAAGATGTTAAAAAGAAAAAGTTTCCAGCAAGCCTCCCCAGATGATTCTTGTAAAATGGTTTCAAATATAAATTTTTTTTTTCAAAGATCCCCAATTACACCCTACACAGCTCTTAGATTGCACTGACAAAGCTTTAAAAAATGATGCATTTACTCCATGCAGGCAGCAGTCTCTGGAGCCGAAGCCTCAGCGTTAGTGATGTGTCGCAGCTGGTTTCAGGGCTGCGTTGAAAGCTTCAAGCTTTGGCACGACTGAGCATTAACTCAGCATTAAGCAGAAGCTTTGACACTGGAGACTACAAACTTGGATGGATTAAATACACATTTTGAATATCTCACAAAATACTAGCAGTGAGGGGGAGACTGAGATTTTTAAAATGAGAGACAGTAAGAAGGGAAAAAAAAAAAAAAGCACGCTATGTAAATGGGGAAAGACACTGGTCTGGCAAATCCTCTCTGTCCCAACCTTCAGCACAGCTCTTTTGCCTTCCAGACTTTGGAGCATTTGTATCGATCTTTCCTGTAAGATGTTAGCCTATGTGTGCACCACTGAAACACAATAAAAAATTATTTGTAATATGACAAACTCTGTGCTAGTATCTTTTATTGTTTAAGAGATCCAGGCTAACTGCAGGCCAGCTCCTGGCTTCAGAACAGCAAAAAGAAAAGAAAGAAATCACCTTAGAGCAAGCATTTAGTAAATCCAGATAGGTTACTAAACTATAGGAAGTAATAAATGCTGTCCACTAGTTAGAGTGTGTATAAAATTTTTCACAATAATTTCAGTTATTAACTCATATGAATCTTATCATAATTGATGTGTTAAAACAGGATTATAACATCCAAAGTCCTACCCATTTCCCCCACCTGAATGAGTACAAGCATGCCTTGTTTATTTGTGCTTTACATTGTTGTACTCCACAATATTGTGTTTTCACAGATTGCAGGTTTGTGGCAACTTGTGTTGAGCAAGCCCACTGACACCATTTTTCTAATAGTATTTGCTTATTTTGTGTCTCTGTGTCACATTTTGGAATTATCACATATTCCAGACTTTCTCACTACTATTCTATCTGTTATGATGATATTTGTGATCAGTTTTTTTTGATAACTCTGTTGTTTTGGGGGTCACAAGCCATATCAGAATAAACTTGCAAAGAATAAATAGTGTATGTGTTCCTTCTGTTCTACCCATTGACTAACCATTCCTTCGTTTCTCCTTCTTCTTATGACTTCTTCTTCCCTGAAGCACAAGGATATTTGAATTAGGCAAATTAATACCCCTACTATGGCCTCAAAGTGTTCAAGTGAAAGGAAGAATCACACATATCTACCCTAAATAAAAAAAACAGAAATGATTGAATTTAAGGAGAGGACATGTTGAAATTGAGATAAAACAGAAGCTAGGCCTCATGTGTATACCAGTTAAGCAAACTGTGAAAGCAGGGGAAAGTTCTTGAAGGAAATCAAAAGTGGTATTCCAGTAAATACCTGAATAAGAAAGTGAAACACCATTATTGGTGATGGAGAAAGGCTTAATGGTTTGGATTGAAGATCAAACCAGTCACAACATTCCCCTAGGCAAAGCCTAATCCAGAAAAAAAAGAGTCCATTGATGTGGCAAACTTCATTGTTGTCTTATTTTATGTCGTTACCATGGCCAGACCAACCATCCTCCACCACCTCCCTGATCATTCAGCAGCCATTATCCAGCAAAAAGATTATAATTCACTGAAGGCTCAGATAAGTAAAGGCAATTGCAGCAATGAATTATTTTTCAATTCAGGTATTTACCTGTACCTTTTAGATACAATGCTATTGCACACTAATCGACTACAATAAGGTATAAACATAAATTTTATATATACAGGGAAACCAAAAAATTTGTGTGACTGGCTTTTATTGGGGGATTAGTTGTATAGAGATTGCCTGGAACTAAACCTGCAGTATCTCTGAGGTATGTCTGTATCAGAGGGATTTAGTTCCTTGCCTAAGGAAATGTAGAAGCTTAAAGGAGGTGTCAGGGCAAAATTCCAGTTTTATTCAGCCAAATTCTTCACTTTCCCCTCACAATGCATATATAAATTCCAGTTCCTAATGTTACCTTTGTAAACAAACTCTACTCATATATTTATATTTCAATTCTCATTCTTCTTTTTTCAAATTTGTTCTTTTTAGTAATACGCCACAGTAGAATGTATTTTGACATATCATACATAAATGCACAACCCATTCTTGTGATTGTACTTGATGTGGAGTTATGCTGGCCATATATTCATACATGAATATAAGAAAGTTATGTCTGATTCATTCTACTGTGTTTCCCATTCCCAACCCCTGTCCCTCTCCTGATATAGATCTGGATAATATCTTTCTGGAAATACAGCACAATAGTAATAATTAACAATAACATACTATTCTAAGTATCCACTGTTCTAAAAGTAGTGCTCTGTCAGTCAGAATTCTACTCCAACTCCAAAGTAGACTTATCAATTAAATATCACTGATATCCTTCCTTTTCTTCTCCCTCCCTCCTTCACTGTCTTGCATTTGGATGGTGGCATTGGGGGTAGGAAGTTCTTGATCAGATTAAGAAGGCAAACTGAATGAAGGAACACATAAGTAATGTTAGCAAATTTTCAGTATAACCATGTGTTTGGTGAGGCTAACCAAAGGGAATATTTTAGGATGTGCATACGTATTTCATCAGCTTAGTATATCTGCAAATTCTAACACAATTGTGTATTTTTGTTTCTTTCTTTGCTTTTTAATTTTATTTTATTTTTTTGGGGGGGGATATGGTTTTACTGTGTTGCCAAGACTGTCCTCAAAATTGCAATACTTCTCCCTCAGTCTCCCAAGTAGCAGGACTTAAAGTATGTGCTACTACACCCAGTTAACTAACATTATTGTTAAAAGTTATGGATTAATTGAGTCATTTGACTACTTCTTTGCTACGAAAACATAGTCCTCAATTTTGGGTCATTAAATTTCATTGGGAAACATCTAAATGTTATGTTGATACAGCCCAGGTCTTTTTTTCCTACTTTCTTAAATATCAACAATTTTTTTTGTTTGGTAAGTAATTTTTATTTGTTTGGTAAGTAATTGGATTACAAATATGGTTTGTAAGGTATTTGTTTTCATGGAATTCACATTGTGATAAGGGCACACATGTATTTTAGCAAATATGTGCAATAAGTTGTTGCTGATATTTAATGGAAATTATTTTGATCTGAATGTGCCCCTCAATTTCATATATAGGAACCTAATCCCCCAAAACAATAATATTAGGAAGCAGGGCCTTGGGGAAATGATTAGGTAATGATGGCAGAACCTAAATAAGCAGAATTAGTGCCTTTACAAAAGATGAACGAGGAAGCTTGTTTTCTCCTTCTAACTTTGTAGTGTAAGGACTCTGCAAATCATCCTCCATGAAGCAGAAAGAGAGTCCATACCAGACACTAAATATGCTGGCACCTTAATTTTAGAATTCCCAGTTATTGACTATAAATTACCCATTCTAAGGTATTTCATTATAGCAATCTGAACAAAGACAAACATTTATATTGGAACCAGTGCTGCACAAAACAGTAGTCAATTGTGTCTGAGCATACTCAGTAAACCTGTATCAGTCCCAATAGTTTAAGTAAGATATGGGAAGATGCCTAACAGGGCAGAGCATCCACTTCTATAGGTATGAACTCAGAGAAATCCAAAGGAGAAAGCATAGTTTACACCTGACTAAACACCTTTGAAAAAAATGCCACTGAGTTTTGACAAAATTAGATGGAGCATATTGTAGGGTATCTCTCTTTAGATATACATTCTAATGAGTTCAGACAATGGCCATGTTCTTATCATCTACCTTTTCATTTAGGGTTGATGGACACATTTGTTATCACTAAAATATTACAATATTGCCGAAAAGGAAAGAAGGTTTAGGGGCCTGACTTATACAGGTGGGTTATCTTAAGGGTGAATTTATCCCACAATTCTGTTTCTTCAATTTGCTTATCTAGCTAAAAAGTTATTTGCAGGTATATTAAAAGAGTTTAATCTGCAGTAAATCAAATCTTTTCTCCTAGACAAGACTTCCATAGTGAGGCTGATTTTGGGGGAATAGATTCATCGGTAAAACATAGGAGGGGGTATAGCCATAGACTGGTGTCTGGAAAACAAGGTGGCAGATACTAAATAGAAGGATTAAGCCCACTAGGCCCAAAGCAACTGTCTTCAGGGAGAATCGGCAGCAAAGTATTAGGGAGGGGAGATACCTAGACAGTGGGCATGATAAAGCCTGGCAGCAGAGAGTGCTTCACCAGGTCATTCTGCAAAGCTCAAGAATACTAGTAAGAGCAAGAACACATTCTGGATTCAGAAAATTTGGTAAGATCACCTATTCAGGGACAAGACTTAGGGCACCTGAGGATGGGGAAAAAAATAATATATATTTGTTCTGTTCTTATGTCACCTCATATAGGCTGAGTAATGATTTCAAAATGCAGATATGATGTCTTATTATATAGATGAGGAAACTGAGTCTCAATGAAGATAGAGAAACAGTATTGTTACTGGGCTGCAGCAGAAGGTAAGGATGCAGGGATACTAAACTCCAAACGAAAGCTTCCAAAATACTGTGACAAAACAGACCAGGTCCGAGGCCCACAAAGCTGTGTTTATGGGTATGTGTGGGTGTGCATGAGAGAGAGAGAGAGGGAGAGTGTGTGCATGTGTGTGTACCTGTTCCAAAGGAGAATGAGAAGTGGGAAGAGGGAATAAGAATGGTCAGGTTATTACATTACCCTTTAAGATTTTAAAACACAGTGGCATTTATGACAATCATATTGTGATCCATCTACTAAAACATAAAAACATGGAGGTCTTATCTATCCAGGTTAGGATGCAATTCTGTCCCTGGAATATCAAGTAACACAGCCTTGAATGCAAAGGCTGCCTTTGACTGAGGACAGTCTGGGAAACAATTTTCCACTGCATGTTAGCGTATCTGCAATCAAAGTCTGTGTGTAGCTGTGATTTTTTTAATCCCTTCACTTCTTTGCTCTTTTCTGTCATTGTGTCCCTACTTCCCCTGTCTCCACACCATCCCCCAAAACACTTTTCTCTTACCTATGGAGATGGGAACCAAAAGGAAATTGATGCAGTGGCGGGTTTAATATGACATTTGAAAAGTGACTTTTTGATTTTCAATTAACCTTGCACAAAGAGGAAATATTGAAATTCGCCCCTTTGTTCTTGGCTGGATCTGCAGACAGCCTGCTTGGTACCAAAAGCTGAACAGGGCTTGGGGTGGGGTGGTGAGGAAGAAAATGGCTAGGACAGGAAGAGAGAATCTGGCACTTACCAAAGCACAGGGCTTCTATTTGTACAAAATGAGAGAAGGCTAGCCTGTAGTAATTACTCTCAGAAGGGGGAAACAGGTAGGAGAGAAATGTACTTGTCATTTGTTTGACTTAATTGTGTGCTTTTATGAGCCGTCTGGCTGGAAGGATTAAAGTTACTTTTAATAACACTTCCTTTCAAAAAGAATTCGATTTGAAGTTTCCCAGTAGGGCCTCCCAGTCAACAGCAGTGTCTGTTCCCCAACCCATGTCACCTCCTCCTTTCCCTTGTAGCCAACCCTCTCCCCTTCCCTTCTTTGAAAGTCCCATTGTTCTGTTTGTAGAAGGCAATGCTTAACACCATAATATAAAACAGCAAAGTTAACTCCATAGTCTCCTCTGTACAGATTTTAACACAATCTTTACTAGTAAAGTCAATATCCCCACATAGCATCCCCATTGCAAAAGGAAACCTTGAAAATCATTATATATGGAGAACGAAGTAGCTTGATGCTTTGGACCTCATTAAGCTGCGTTTGAACACCGGCGTGGTGGCAGAGACAAGGTTCCATAAACACACACTCTGCGCGTTATTAAGAGAAACTCTGGTTTCGCTGATGGAGCCTTTCAATCGGCTTCCTCCCTCCTTTGTGTCTCTGTTCATGCAGTGTTTCTGCTCCACGCTCCCTAGCTGTTTTCTCTGGCTCTTTCTTCTTTCTCACTGTTTTTGTCTGTGACTCATCGTGTTCTGCCGTTTCCCCCAGGGTCGTGGAGGTCCGGTGCTGGAGACCCGGGACATGCGGGCTGGACTGAGCGGACTGCTAGCTGCACGTGCAGAGCCGCACGGGACCGCGGCAAGAGGACAGCCGCGCACCCCTCCCGGGGCCCAAGACATTCATCACCCGCGCCTGCACGCGGGAAGACGCTTCATCTCATCCCTAGATGGCAGCAGGATTCTGAAGCTGGCGCAGCCCTCGGCAGCCTTTTCTGGTCTATTTTCCTGAACAGATTGCCAGGGGATACGGCGGCTAAACAGCCCGGCGCGTCCCCGGAGTACAGGTCAAGCAGAAGAGCAAGCGGGACAGACGCAGCTGGCGGGGCCTCTGGGGTCAGATCCTGCAGCTCCGGACAGCACATCCTCTCTTCGCACACACAGATGTGCGCGAAAGAAGAGGGTTGGGGACGAGGCGGGGAAAGAAAAGGAAAGGGAAAGAAAGGAAGAGAAGTTCATTCTCTTGGAGACTGTGTCATGGTAAAGACCAGCGATTCTGGACAGTGACTGACGTCCCTTAGGCATAGTTCACAGAGGGCGGGTGCGTGCACGCGCGCGCACACATACAAGCACAAACACACAGACACACACGGACTCCTGGGGAAAAACTCTTCCTGCCACTGGATGGGGACCGAGGGGTGTGGGGGCTGCAGAAAGGCCACAGGATCTGGAGATGAGATTTTATTTCCAGCATCACAGGCATGCTGCTGTGCACGTTGGGGGAAGGTTCCTGTCCCCCAGCCTCAGTTATCTCATCTGTAAAATTGGGGTTATTACAGCTTTCAGTTCTGTGTACATACAATAGATTGTTAAAATGATCAATTGGAACAAAGAAGGGGAAAAATCACTTTGGCAGGAACAGTCTCACTGCTGCAGCATTTGGCCCAGGAAAGGAATTTTCCTTCCGAGGAAGCATCCGAATGTTGTTTCACTGTTTATTTTGATCAGGAACAAATGAATTATTGGAAAACAAAGGTTGGAGGTTGTTTCACAACTTAAAAGCTGGGAATCTTTATCTCCAAGCCACTTCTTTTATTTACACCCAAACCCCATCCCAGATTTTATCCTCACTTTGAAATCCTATGCATCAGAATCTTTATCAGTAGAAACTACCTGAACCAGCCCAATAGCTGTATCCCCAAGAGCCTCAGGATTACATAGGAACAACAGAAACTGGTGTGTTTCCTTTATTTTGTATTGGAAAAAGTTACTGTTAACATGGCATCTGACACACTGTGTGCATTAGGAAATTTCCCACCAAGACTAACTCAGTGGGGGGAATGAAGAGCCAAATATCTCATCTTTTAGTACTCTTGCCTGTCTCCTTCCAGTTCTCTCAGTTCTATCCCCTTCTTGCACCATTGCAACCTTCCGAAAAAAGGGGCAGGAGAACAGATGTCTTCATCTCTCTGTCTTATCTGGGGTTGTGTTTCCTTCACTCTCTTTTGATCTAAAATTTCAGCAAACATAACACAGATAGAAACACTCTTTCCAAACCCCAACCCCAGGAATTACATAATGTGAACAAAATGTAAGCACTGTTGATTATTTACCCTAAAGGGAGTAGAGTGTTTTGCAATCAATCTCTTAACTTACTTTGAGTTTTACAGAACTTACAGCTGTTCCAAAGTGAGATAGGGTGGGAGACAATAAGAAGATGTGAAATAAAAGTCTGGTCAGTGACAATTATATTTCCTTTAAGAGATTATGCTAGATCATGGGGCAGGAAGCAAAGTCAACAAATTTCCATCATTTGAGTCCTTCCTGTAATATTTGAGTATTTAGACCTATAACTTGACCCCTGTAACTTTAAAACCAGCAATATTATCATATCAATCATTCCAGAAATCTCATATTGTAATATTGACTTGCCAAATAATCTCTTCCTTAGAGCTTTCTAATAGTCTCTCTCTGACAAATTTTTCAACTTCATAAAGTCCTACACTTCAATACTCTCCCACACAATTATGAAAAACCAACTTCCCTTCCTAGTAATTTCAACAAACCTTTGCCAGCATGAACTTCAAGGTGCATCACCTGAATCAGTCTTACTAAGACCTTCTATTCCTTCTATCTTCTTTTCTAGAAAAAGTGTAAGCCTCACTGGAAACTTCATGTAGAAAAGAGATCAAAACTCTAATCTGCATTCATTCAACCAAGAGCCAGGGAGCAAGACAATGTTGGTGGCACTATCATTTACTTCTAGTTCTTTCTTTCTTTGTTTTGGCCCTAGGGATTGAACCCAGGGACACGTAACAAATGAGTCACATGTCCAAACTTTTTTAATTATTTTATTTTCAGACAGGGTCTTGCTAAGTTGCTTAGAACCTTACTAAATTGTTTAGGGGCTTGCTAAGTTGCTGAGGCTGGCTTTAAACCTGCAATCCTCCTACCTCAGCCTCCAGAGCCACTGGGATTGCAGGTGTGTGCAGCTGAACCTGGTTCCTAATTTTTTTCTTATCATTAGCTACCTTGGTTATTTTACCTTAGTTATTTTGTTCCTAGTACCTTTACTGAGTGCACCAAAACTGTGGTATTGTCCTCGACAATCTCACCACTAAATAGAGCTCTCGACTGCTTCACAGATGAATGGAATTCATTAGAAAGAGTAGACCTAAAGCCCTGCACCTCATGTAAATGTTTATCTACCCATGCTCCCATCTTTACTTTCTTTCTTCTAGTCTCACAGGAGAAAGGCCCTTTTTCTGATGCTTGGAAACAGATCCAGGAATTCTCTTCATCTTAACTTTGCTCTTCTCCTCTAGGATGGAGAACCATTTCTTCACACTCCCTTCATGTGCTTACATCAGTCATCTGTCATGCTCTCTACATGCTCAGTGGTACTGAAATACTTGTATGTCAACACACACACACAAACACACATACACATGCACACAATATACACTCCAATGTTCTGTCACACCTCTCTACATTTGTTTATGCATTTCTTTGTGATGAAGAATGACTTTCTTATACATTTTTTTTTGTCACCTGATGCTTTCTCACCCTCCAAAACTCAGGCTCAAGGACCATTATTACACTTTCACTCATAGCCAAATAAACTATGATCTTTCTTTTGTTTGCCTTGCAGGGAGAACATACCTTTATTATAGCAGTTACGCATTCCTTTTTTTTTTCTCATTGTGTGTGCAATTTCTGTTTAAACACTAGACTATGAGCTTCTCAAGAGCAAAATCTGTGTCTTAGTCATCTTTATATTTTTAGAACAAAGCACAGACCCAGCAACTTAGTGTTAAAGTTTGCTTTATTTGTCAGTCACATTGCCTCCTATGCTTATTGCCTTCAAAGAAAAATGTTTCTTCACATCACCCCTGCAGAATGGAGAGTTCTCTAAACTCTGCTTGTCACCTGACTCCTCTCCTCATTTTGCCTATTTGAGCAGTACTGAGCCCTTGTTCTAAGACCTGCCAGCCAAAGTGGTCAGTGTTCCATGAGCTGGACTCATATAAGAGGCTTTTGTGAAACACTCACAAAGTGGTCAAAGAGTTTGTCCCATTAGAAACAGATACCATGGAAAGAAGGAACAAGATGGCAGCAGAAGCCATATTTGTAAGATCAAGAGACAAGTATAGCCCTAAAGGCAAAAAACTATCATACTCCCCTCAGTGAACTGAGTCTGAAAAGCAAAAGTAATGAACATGTTCTTGATTGTATTAAACTGATAATATACGAAGGTTTTACAGAAAGTGTCAGAATGCACACTAGATCCCAGGTCTCTGTGTCATAAGGAAAGCTCTTACAAGTCCACTTTGTCTGCTTTGCTCCTCGTTTTATATAATCTGATGAGCATTACAAAGACAAGTGTTAAACAGCCAGATCTTACCTAGTATGAATGGAAGAAAGAAAGATACAAAGGAAGGAATTAAAGACAGGATGAACTTTAGAAGTAGAGTGCAAGACTGTGAGCTTAGCAATCGGTTTACTAGTCAAAAAACTATACATGATAGAAGTTGGCTTCTTAAGCTAAAGAGTCATCTATAGAGCATTTAAATTAATGGTCACCTTTGATTAATGTTTACTTCAAGCCAATCACTAAATCCTCCTCCTATTCCTCCTCATCATCATCATGTACACTCACCAGGCACCAGTGAAAGAGCTTTACAGTTTTAGGTATTTAATCTTCCCAATAATCCCTTGTGGTAGTTACTACAATAATCCAAACTCAGCAGATGTGAAAAAAGAGGCACAAAAATTAAATAAATTGACGAATTTACACAGTCAAGAATTGGAAGCCCACTAGATACACATTTATTCACATGCATTATCTCATCTAATTCTCACAGCAATTTTAAAAAGGAGTAATATAATTATATTTTATAGTATACTAATCATCATTTTATAAATGAGGAATCTGAGGGATCAGTGGAATAATGTTTTACACTCCTAGTTAGGAAGACCCTGTTTCGTCTGATATAAAAATCCACATCTGATCTAAATAACATTATGCCTCTGTCTTTCAAGCTGAATATTGAAGAATAAGTAGAACATTATCATGAGTCAGTAAATTATCTCTTTACAGGATTACTTTTGTTTCCGTGTAAATGACATTTTAAATCTTCCTTAGGAAAATGGGTTTTTGTAAAAAATATAAATAAAATAAAATAAAATAAACGTGCAGCTCACAATCTGATGTGGGTCTTTCCCTTGACTTCAAAGGTAGAAATTTGCCTCTAGTGCCCCCATTATTCCTTTGGTTGTACCTTCTCTTCCCTTCTTCTAAACTTGCCAACGTCATCCATCCAGACTTGACCTTTTCTTACACAATAAAGCTATGACTCCTTCAGTAATATTTTTTGGCAGCAGGATATTTAATGCAGCAGCATTCCAGGCTGACTCCTTGAGAACACCATGCTCCCCTTCCCTGTATATAGCACTTAGTTACAGAGAGCACCCCAAAGCTGTTTTATGTCACTAATAACCCAATACCATAGGCTGGGGAAATTGTAAAGAAAAGAGGTTTAGAGTTCTGCTCCAAGGTCATAGGCTTCATCTGGTGATTTTTCCTGGTTAGCACAGTCCCAAGGTGATATAGGACATCATGTGGTGTGTAATAGGGAGATAGTGTGTTTATGGTGTTCTCCTTCCTTCTTAAAATGACACAAGGATTCAATCATGAGTGTTCCACCCTGATGACTTGATCTAATCCTAATCACTTTTAGACACTGTAGATGGATTGACTTTCAACCCTTATGACACTTCACAATGGGAAGTAAATTTCAATATGAGTTTTCATACAGGGCAAATCATATCAAAACCTCACACAGACCTGGAGTGGTCAGAAAAAGAATCCTTGGAATGTCTCTTTTTATACTGTAAATATACAGTGTAATCATTGAGTGTTCTTAAAGAATGTTTGCTAGCAAGAGCTTCTGATTTGCTGGGAAGTTTAGCAAATCTGCATTACCATTGGCAGCGATGGGGAGAGGACGAATTTTTATATTGAGCTAGTGGTTTCTGGAAATATAGCCCAGATTGTTCCTCTCCTCCACTCAGTGACAGAAAAAGGCAAGTTGTCTGCCAAAATAAAACTACTGCAAGGAAGAGAAACTAGGCTATAGTTCTAGCCCCAGTAAAGAGTCTAAGATTCTTAGGAATTTCTGATTTCCCATAGAGTCCCTGATTTTCCCATAGAGTCCCTATGACTAAATGATGTGGTCAGAAGGAAGGGATGGAACAGGGTGAAAGGAAGGGAAAGAAGGAAAGCAAAAAGGAGGGAGAGAAGGAAGAAGTAACAGCCCATTACCAGGTAATTCTACTGACTGGGCAGGACCTGGGCTACAAGAGCACCCTGAAGGATTCCACTGAATTGCAAGGTCTTTTCCTACAGAGTGATACCTTGAGACTAAAGACAAACAAAACCAAGAAAACAGAACTAATCCATTTTTTTTTCTTAGCCATTTAGAAGAGAAATGAAATGTTTTGGTGGATAAATCTCCATGTCCTTAAGAAATTACTGAATGGGATCATTTGCCAAAAATAAAAATGTTCTTAGGAATTTGGGTGGGTAGTTCAATTAATTGAAAACAACCAAAATTTGAAGTGCATACTGTTTTGGAATATGTAGAAGAGATCATCTTTATAATTTATTGAAATCATCAATATCTCCTCTCGATGACCCAAATATCCTTTCTATCAAATGGTTGTATTTAGAGTGGTAGACTATAGAGCTGTAGACAGGGAATTACAAATCACACCACAGAGAGAACCAATTCACCTGCTGATTTTGAAAGCCTTACTGCCTAATATCAATAACTGTCTGTGAGCCATGATGCTTGTCACCAACAGTTCTGAAAGTATTTCTCAGGGTTTATTCTCAGGACCATTATGAAAAGGATCAGGCCTTAAAATGAAATTAAAACCCTATCTCTCACCCTGCACAAAAATCAACTGACAGTGGATCAAGGACATAGGCACGAGAACAGAGACCTTGCGCCTAACAGGAGAAAAAGTAGGCCCAAATCTCCATCACGCTAGCTTAGGAACTGACTTCATTAAGAAGACTCCTCAAGTACAAGAAGTAAAATCAGGAATCAAGAAATGGGATTAATTCAAACTAAAAAGTTTCTTCATAGCAAAGGAAATAATCAACAATGTGAAGCTACAGAATGGGAGAAAATCTTTACCACATGCATCTCAGACAGTGCATTAATCTCCAGGATATATAAAGAACTCAAAAAACACCAAAAAACCCTAAATAACCCAATCAATAAATGTGCTAAGGAGCTAAACAGACTCCCCACAGAATAAAAAGTACAATTGAACAACAAATATATGAAAAAATGTTCATCATCTATAGTAAATAGAGAAATGTAAATCAAAATTACACTGAGATTCCATTAAAAATGACAATTATCAAGAATACAAGTAACAATAAATGTTGGTGAGAATGTGGGGAAAAGGGTATGTTCATACATTGCTGATAGGATTGTAAATTGGTGCAACCATTATGGAAAGCAGTAAGAGATTCCTCAGAAAACTTGGAATGGACCTACCCTTTAACCAAGCTATCCCACTCCTTGGTTTATAGACAAAGGACTTAAAATCAGCATACTATAGTAATGCAGCCATGTCAATGTTTATAAACAACTCAATTCACAATAGCTAAACTATAGAACCAACCTAGTTGCCCTTCATCAGATGAATGGATAAGGAAATTGTGGAGTATATACACAATAGAATATTACTCTTCCTTAAAGAAGAATGAAATTATGGCATTTTCCAGTAAATGGATGGGACTAGAGAATATTATGTTGAGTGAAATAAGCCAATCCCAAAGAACCAAAATCCAATTGTTTTCTCTGATATGCAGATTCTAATTCACAATAAGGGAGGGGGAAGAATAGAGGTACTTTGGATTAGACAGAGGGGAATCAAGGAAGGGGAGATAGTAAGGGGATAGGAGTAATAGTAGAATGAATCAGACATTATTACCCTATGTACATATATTATTACATGACCAGAGTAATTCTACATCATGTACAACCAGAAAAATGAGAAATTATACTCCATCTATGTGTGATGTGATAAAGTGCATTCTACTGTCATGCATAATTAATTAGAACAAATAAAAAATGATTTATAGCCCACATGATGAAGATTTGGACCTACTTTTTCTTCTGTTAGATGCAGGGTCTCTGGTCTAATTCCTAGGTCCTTGAACCATTTTGAGTTGAGTTTTCTGCAGGGTGAGAGATAGGGGTTTAGTTTCAATTTGTTGCATATGGATTTCCAGTTATCCCAGCACCATTTGTTGAAGAGGCTATCTTTTCTCCATTGTATGTTTTTGGAACCTTTGTCTAGTATGAGAAAACTGTATTTATGTGAGTTTGCCTATGTGTCCTCTGTTCTGTACCATTGATCTACCTGCCTATTTTGGTGCCAATACCATGCCATTTCTGTTACTATTGCTCTGTATTACAGTTGAAAATCTGGAATTGTGATACCCCTGCTTCACTCTTCTTGCTAAGTATTGCTTTAGCTATTCTGGGCTTAGGACCAGATTTCCTAAACATGACTCCCAAAGCACAAGAAATAAAAGCAGGAATCAATAATTGGGATAGGTTCAAACTGAAAAGCTTTTTCTCAGCAAAGGAAACAATCAGTTATGTGAAGAGAGAACCTACATATTGGGAGAAAATGTTCACCACACAAACTTCAGATAGAGCACTCATTTCCAGAATCTATAAAGAACTCAAAAAACTTTACCCCAGGAATACAAATAACCCAATCAATAAATGGGCTAAGGAAATGGGCAGACAATTTACAGAAGAAGACCTACAACAATCAACAGATATATGAAAAAATGTTCAACATCCCTAGTAATAAGAGAAATGCAAATCAAAACTACCCTAAGATATCATCTCACCCCAATTAGAATGTTTACTATCAAGAACACAAGCAACAATAGGTGTTGGCAAGGATGTGGGGAAAAAGGTATACTCATACATTGCTGGTGGAGTTGCAAATTAGTGCAACCACCCTGGAAAGCAGTATGGAGATTCCTTAGTAAACTTGGAATGGATCTACCATTTGACCCAGCTACCCACTCCTTGGCCTATATCCAAAGGACTTAAAATCAGCATACTCCATCAATGTTCATAGCTGGTCAATATACAATAACTAGATTGTGGAACCAACCTAGATGCCCTTCAATAGATGGATGGATAAAGAAACTGTGGTATATATACACAATGGAATATTAGTCATAAAGAAGAATAAAATTATGGCATTTGCAGGTAAATGGATGCAGTTGGAGATGGTCATGTTGAGTCAGATTAGCCAATCCCAAAAAACCAAAGGCTGAAGGATCTCTCTGATAAGTGGATGATGATACATAATGCAAAGTGGGAGTGAGGCAAGAATGGAGGAAGGATGGATTGCATAGGGGAAAAAGGGGAGTAAGAATAATAACAGAATGAGATAAACTTCATTACCCTATGTACATGTATGATTACACAAATGGTGTGACTCTGTTTTATGTACAACCATAGAAACAACAGCTATAATCCACTTGTGTGCAATGAATCAAAATAAAAAACTTTAAACAAAAATAAAAATATTTAACAATTTTAAAAAAATGATTTATAAAAAGATCAGGCCTTGAGAAAACTGCCTTTAGTTTCAGCAGCCACACAGTCCCTGCCTGGGAATGATGTTGGCCATGTTTGACTTCAGCAGGACCGATAGGCAAGTTACACATTCTAAACTTGATTATCCTAAAACATTCTTCTTTCACTCACATTACCACAAATTTAATTTTTTGGCATAAATTTTCCTCCCTAAACTTCTATAACACTTGTTATCTGAATTAGTCCTCTTGTGACCATTTCTTATACCGCTTTACCCTGGTGCTTGATAGATAGTATTTATAGGGAATCTTACACTCTCAAGTCAATGTAAAGTTCTTTCAGAAATGTATCTAGTAAAATGTTTGTAAATTTTTCCTCCAAAGGTCACTGGAATCCCACAGGGAATTATGGATGTTCTATGAGGGAGGGAAGGTGCAAAGGTGCATTCTTCTAAAGATTTTGACAAGCCACATTCTAGAGAATCAAATTGACTTTATTTAATTTATATAGTCATTATTTTATTTATATTACTCTTGTGATATTATTTTTCCAAAAAATGTTTAATGTCCACCAAACCATAAAAACCCACTCAATGTTTTTTAGCAATGCAAATAAAACACTCTTCAGATTTATTTTAAATATATAAAATGGAGAAATTGAGGTTTATTCAAAATGTTTGAACCATGTCCATATGCAAAAAATATTCATCAATAAATGATTCGCAACATGAGTGATGTCACTTGATTGCAATATGGAGCTTTACACTTGACCACTGGTGTTGTTCAATATTCTCACCAGCATGTTAATGAATTAAGGATGGCTTCGTAAAACAATAGGCATAAAAAGTTATGAGGAATGGTTAGGCATATTTATTCATCTCAAATCACTACAACTTTCTCCAAGTTGAACCCTGTGAGGCAGTGTGAGAGTTCCAAAGATGGTTCATGGCCACTTACCTGAATGAGGACACATTCCTGTAGTGGATGTGAGTCCCTTCTCAAGGCCAACTGCACCATGTCACGAGAAGGTGTTCTTTCTCATGCCTCCTCACCCATCATTCTTCCCCTTCCATACATACTCTCTTCAAAAGTCAAGAACTTTCCTAACTCAGGAATATTAGAATTCAGTGTTTTCTTTTTACAAAACACTAATTTTTCTTTTGTAACCCCTCCACTACCTGAAATAGAAAAAAAAAAAATTCAGAAATGCTCATGTAAATGATTCAGAATTATTCTAGCTATCTTCCTTAGATGACCTAAATTATTACTTAAGTACCTCTACTATTCACTCTCCTAATACTGTGCCTTTTTTACTTCAATTGAATTTGTAATTATACATAGATTTTATTTTTTTATTACCTGGCTTCTGTAGGATCAAAGAGGTCAGGGAACACACTTGTTTTGCTCTTCACAATATGCCCAACAGCTGGACCAGTAACATATATGCATGAATACAAAAATGTCGATATCTATACTTCTACTGTCCAATCCAGTGAAGATGATTTTTGTATCAAAATTGTGACATGTGGGCTGAGATTTGAAAGTGGCTTGAGCTTTTTATAAGCGGAAACTGGAGGAAAATAATAGTCCCACTATGTTCTTCTATTTCTAGACCATGACTCAAGAATTTTACAAAATTCTATTGCCACTTATCAAAACAGACATTGATAAATGTGAGCACACTGTGAAAAGTAACCAGGTGTCAAATTGCAGGTCATGTCACACATGGTGTTGTTGAAAGAATTGGATATTTAATCTGAAGAAGAGAAGCAGACGTGTGGTAACATTTTATCCACAGAGAAGAGAGATTTACATGATTTGGGGAGCTTTAAAGAGAGTTGACTTTTTGACTTTAGCAGAAGTTATTGGGACACAGATTTGGGCTTAATACATTAAGATCCTTCTGAAGACTCTCATGAGTTAAACACCAAGCAGGCTTTTCCATTCATACTGGGATTCCTGAGTCTGGAAGGTTTCATAAGTGGACTGTGTGACCTTCTGCCTATGAGTTATGGAGGGAAGCACTGAACTGGTGCATGATGCAAACAGGTGATTGACTTCTCATTAAGTTCCTACTGGTTTACAGTGGCAGAGGTGGTATTTACACCTTGCTTTGTTTTCTCACTTGTAAAATATGAATGATGATGATAATAATGACCAAGTTAGTCTGCTTTCCTTTAATGGGACATAATACCTGAAATAAATAAAACAGAAGATGAAATAATTACTTTGGCTTTAGTTTCAGAAGTTTTAGTCCTTAGTCACTTGGTCTTGTTGCTTTGGGTCTCTAACAAGAGCCACATGTTGGAACAAAGCTGCTCACCGCATGACAGATGCAACTGGAGTTTCAGTATCCCCTTCATGGGCACACTCCCAATGACCTAACTTTCTTCCACTAGTTCCCGCCCCCCTAAAAGTTCCAAACCCTCCCAAGAGCACTTCAGGCTGGTGACTAAGCACAGGACCTTTCAGAGACATTAAAGATTCAACCCTTACAAAAAAATAATAATAGTACTAATAACAATAAGATATTAATCATTATTTTATGAATTGCTGAGAGAATTAAATGAGGAAAATGTTTTCTAAATTATTGTTATACATTGTATGGGATTCAGAAAAATCAAAGCTTTTATGATTACCAATATTTATTAAGCATTTATTATAGCTAGGCACTGTAGTAATCATAGTTTGTTCCATAAATAATTATCTATTGAATTGAATGCATACAATACTATTACTGATATTAATGTTTCAAAATAAATTATATAGCTGACCTCAAATGAATGATTGGCATATCCAGTTGATCATGATAATTTTTTTCTGGCTTGCTAATTTCCCAATTGTCATTGCTTACTCAGTGGGTGGACTGTCTACTGCTGTCCATCATCAAGAGCAGTATGTTGGAGTCTTCAAAACAGCAGTGAGATGAGGGTACAAAGTCCCATGGTTTCTCACACTTACACATGAAGAAATACTTACACATGCATACATTCTGTATTTCATAAGCAGAGATCAGCCTGTGATTTGGTGATTAAAAACATTAAGTTGGAATTGTAGAGCTTGATTCTACTCACCAATTTGTCATTAGCTAGTTGTGCCACATAACTCATGCTTTGTGGGGGTACATGAGAAATAAGGGTTGCTTATTTTTTACTTATTTTATTTGTTATCTATATTAAATTCAGTATTTTGTCCTTAAAAAGGTGTTTCTCTGAAAGAACTGAAATATTTAAACTTCTAAAATCATTTTAAATGTGAATCTAAGGAGCCAGCAAACGAATCCCAGGACTGGGGTACTGGTATGGGAGTAAATTTATGCAAATGCCATACATAGAGTAGATTAGAGAGTGTGGGATGCCTTAAGAAGAGAAATTATAAGACAAGAGAAGCAATCAATTTTAAGAAAACTCTCTTCCTCATTGGGCAAAAGACAATAGGATTTCTTACAGATAAGGGGTTCTGTGACTATGTATAATTTTTATCTATTTTCTTGTCCTGCTAGAAACTAAATATAAGTATAGGAGTCCATTCCTCCCTTAGCTTTTAAAGTAGTTTTAAATTTCCTTGCTAGGAAATACAGCCTATAGTGGTGATGCAGTAGAGAAGATCTGGTACTGGAAGATTTCTGAGCAAAGCACCAAAGAGATTTCATCCATAACTCTTCTAACTGTGGTAATACTCCTTCAACCCAGTTACAGAGCCACAATTGGAATAATAAGTCATCAAGCACAATTAAGCAAGCTAGACTAAAGTCTTCTTGTGTGAATAGAAGTGTACACAATGAACAAGAAGAAATAAAAGAAGGAAGAGACTTGATTATAATTCAGTTTCTATCTTGTGTGGGGAACTACTTAAGAACTTTATAACAATCCTGTGATTTAACTATTATCATATCATTTTTAATAAGAGGAGACAGAAGTTCAGAAAGGTTAAAATTTTCCCTGAAGTCATGCCACCACTGAGAAGCAAAGGTAGAATTTAAGCAAGATCTGTTCATGTCTGCTCTTCCCACATGCTGTTCACCTACAGTGTCATTTAGAAACTCCTTAACAGATATGCTTTGCTCTTTTAATATAGGTTTAATTGTTACAGAATAAGCCACCTAATCTTTATTTCTGAGTTAAGCAGAAATTTAAAAATTTGTTGTTTGGACTATAAAACCACAGCCAAGGCATTTCCTATGGCCCAGGAGCAGAATTATCAAATTTCCAATTTAATGGTAAGATATAAAAATGTAAGCACAGTGGTATCTATTGTTGATTTTCATCTTTCTTTCCTTCAACCCAATTATTTATATCAGAAATAGGTTAGAGCATTGTTATAGACTACAAAATCTTGCAGCCCTAATTCTGTAAGTTCTTTAAATGATGGGGTCACTGGGCTGGGGATGTGGCTCAGTGATGGAATATTTGCCTAGAATGCAAAAGGCCCTGGGTTACATCCCAAGCTCTGCCTTCCACCCCACCCCCCCAAAGGACAACATTATTGTAATAAGGTCAACTTACAAAGAAGCTAATTACTTCCAACATGGCAACACCTACAGTAGTGGAATCAGCATGACATGGTGGAAGGTCATACACTCACCCATTTATTTACTGAGATCCAACACTTATAAAGCTCTTGGTATACATCAGTGAACATTAAAGGCAATGGTCCTGTTGTACTAGAAAGTATGATTTACTGATAAGCCCTCTGCCAGGAAATTAAAATGGAGAACTCCTAAATTATAAGAAGAAACTGATCACATAAAAATTAGGGTAAAAACATTCCTGGAAGGTAATACTTCAGATATAATGAGTCTTTAGGTGGAATCAAGGTTGGTATGTTGCAGAAACAGAATCAATTCCCTCTATGGCTTAAATGTGTTGGGGAGATGCTGTTAGATAGGGTCAGAGGTAGACTGGACCAAGTTGTCTATGTCTTCATAAGCCAGGGTCAGAAATTTAGACATTGTAAATACTTTGAAAAGTTGTTAAGCTTTTATGCAGGGCAGATGTAATGCAAATTATTATTTTTAAAGATTATTTTCTCTGCTCAGTAGGATAATAGATCAGAAATGGGCAGAGGGATCAGTCAGTAGTCATATGGCAGTGGAGAAGGAGATGAAATTGAAAGAGACAGAGATGGAATTAACAAGACAGATCTGAGCTATGATTTTGTGGCAGAGTCAGCAGGTCCTACTTGGGAGTTCTTTGTGGGGGATTATTTAGGAAGACATTTTGCTTAGCTTGAGCAGTGGTTTTGGCTGGCTGGTGGAGTGGTTAGCTAGTGGAGATGAAACAAACTTAGTAAAGAGGAGATTGAGGATGAGGGATAGGGAAGGTACTGAACACTTCTGTTTTGAACCTGATAAATTTGAGATGCATATTAGACATCCCTTAGAGATACTAGCCTGGAGATAGGGGTAGAGGTCAAGGCTAGAGATATAGTTTTGGAGTCATTATCATATAGATGAATTTGAGGCCATGGGAGTAGATGAGATTACCTATGGAGAGGAGATAAAGGATCCCTGGAATGAGCCCTAGGGCACTTCAAAATTTTGAAAGCAGTACTTTTCCTTAAATAAATGTCTTTCTATTTAACTAGTAGCTTTAATTTCTGAAGTTTTCCATGAAAGGGTTGTAAGCCAAAGCCAAGCAATCATTATTTTTTTCCTTAAAATATTCTTTAATCCCTATGCCCTAAAGGCCATATTTAAAGTTATAAGTCATTTAATGAGAGAAATAGGAAAATACACACAGAGATACAATTTGTTTAAGAAGGGCTTCCTGATGATTGCTTTGTGCTTGATGACATTTCTCTCTACCTTTAGACATTATCTGTCATTGAGCCTTCCCCAATAATAGATTGTGAGTGTGTGTTATACCTTTCCAATCTGAGAAGTAGGTGATATTTTCAGTACCCTATGAACTGTACCTTCATGAGTTAAAACACTGTCAGAAGAACAGCTAGGGACTACCTTGATCACTGAACAATTACAGCTCAATATTATAAAATCTTCTTCATGCTTCTCATTGAAGGGTATGATGGTATCGTTCCCATGTCCAGGAACTCTGGGTTCCTAAGCACAGTATTATTATACTGCATTAATCCCAAGACCTGCTAGCTGTGGGTTTGAAATAGCTGCACTCTGTGAAACCCAGCCTTTAAATCTCAGGAAAGGAGGTTCAACCCTTTATTGTCTAAAAATAAAACAGTGTGGTATGGCTCAGTTGGGAGTCCTTCTGATGATGCCCTTGAAATTACCATCCTTCATGTTCTGTATGGAAATAAGAGTCCTGGAGAACTTTTCAATATGGCTCTTGCAAAAATATTTGTCTCTGCCTGTTTGTATACCTCACAGTCAACATTTTCCTGGAGAACAGGTTATTTCCTTTATGAAGGTGCTTGTCAGTTTTATGTGTCAGCCTTTATGGGAGAGTTGTATGGTGGATATGGTTTATGATTAATGGTAATGCTAATGGCTGCTAATTTTTTAGATAACTGAAAGTGCTACAGAAGATGCAATACTTCCATGACTGCACAGGAAAGAGTATACAAAATGTAGTTGAACTGGTTTTCAATCAAATTTGTATTTTCCTCAATACCCATCACTCACTACCACTTCCTTTTTTGGACTGTTCTCACACTGAGACCTACACTTGTGTCTTACTTTTGCTTTTCTGGCTGTTCACACCTAGAAGCTCATTGTGATCCTAATAGGAATTACTAATACCACCTTCCTGCAGTCCAAGCTGGCAATGGGTGGACTTTCGTGCCTACCAGCACTGCCTTCCTGATCTTGCTTCCTTTCTGACTTCTAATATGTGCACAACCTTATCTTCCTTGCCTATATTCAAGACAGCTCCCAGAGCTGAGTCTATTATCTGAGCATATTCTTACCACAGCTTCACTCTTCTGATCTCAAAATTCCCCTAAAATTCTTCCTCTGTGAAATACACTCCCTTCATCTGTAGGTTTGTCATTATTCCTGGATTCTCTCATTTAACAAAGATTCATGGTTTCCTTACATCTTGAATGTAAACACAGTTTTATATCTGGTTCAAGGAAGTTAAAATCCTAGAGAGAGGAGAACAAATTCTTATCATGTCCATTAGGATATTCACCTCAATTCATTTTGAATACAATGAGAACACTTTTGATAATATTTTCCAAAGTACATACACTAATGCTGTGCCTGATTCTCTATTACATGTAGTAAAAAAATTATCCAAATGAATATTTTTCATTTTACTCTTCTTACCATTTTCATATTTTTAATACAATTAAGGTTTTCCTTTGAGAATTAACCAACTTAAAACAAAATTCTTGAGCATCTCTCTCTTTTTTTTTTTCTATTTTACATTCTTGTGTTGTTGACCTTTCCAATGTAGAGTTGATGACCAGGAATACTTCTTCTCTACTGACCTTCCACTTCCTGTGCCAGTTTTCAGCTCTTTATAAGTAAAGAAGTTAATAAAGGAAGAAGAAGGAACTTTGATGCTGCCAACTCTTAAGCAATTTAAGCTGTGACTTTACTAACCTTAAAGTAAATGAAGCCAGATCCAGTGGCTGCACGATCAAATGCTGTTACAGGATAATTTAGTCCAATTGAATATTACGGTAATGGGGAAGAAATGAATTCTGTGCACATTGAAGTTTCTATTTCTCCAGGAGAATTAAACTGCTGAATGCCCATGTATCCCCACTGAAAGTAACTCAAATAAACCTTGGCCTGCTGTGTGAATGTGAAGGTCAGAGTCTGTTGACCTCGCTTTCTGAAATAGATCTTAAAACTGGAACCACCCATTTCTACTTGCTCTTAAAATTGCTCAAGTGTTTTCTGTATAGTTTTGAAGGACTAGTTTAATTTCACAAATGAGCTATACCAGAATACATAAAATGATTTTCTTCAGTTAGCTTTATGGTTCCAAGAATCCTGTGAAATTATAAAACCATTGATGGACATACAACTGAGGTCCACACATGTGCTAACTTACTGAGTCACTGAGGATATACTGTAAATATTTGTTAACTTTACCTCTGTTGTATTGACAGCTAAGAGTTTTATATTTTTAATAAAATATTTTATTTCCCAAAAATGCTTTTAAAAATCATGGAAGAAGAAAATGCTGAATACTTATCATATTTAAACAAGTACTTAGTATTTACCAGTCTTTCATCCATTGGTCAAGATGCTACAAGCACTGAAAAATGAGAATCAACCCTGAGAAAGCACATAGAAGAGGAAAAAGTTAAAACATTATCACCAGCTACTATCATATCAGGATTTGGAAAGAAAAGAAGTGAATAAAAGGTAACATCTCTATCCATGAAGTTGGGAGAGGCAGATATGGGTAAATAAAGATAGGAGGGAGGGCAGACCATGAGGTAAGTCCAGAATAATAATAAAAACAACATATATAAGGAATATCTGAGTGAGACAGAACTTATTTAAAAGAGAGAGAATAGCTACTCTAATACCAAAATATTATAGTATGTACAAGCTAGTCACATGGCTATTTTTCATATTTTCTGAAAAGAGAGAAGAGAGAGTTTCCAGATGTCCCTTATGTATTGGTATCATAAGAAATTGTGTAACCCAGTGTATGGATTTCACCCAAAAGTGTCTATTCTAAATTAAGCAACTACTTTTGAAATGCATCCTATATTTGACCTCTAAACCATTTTCATGGCAAATTGCTGAATCATTAGTGGGTACTCAAAAGACAGCCTAGTTGATGCTGAACAAGATCTGTCAATGGGCAATATCTGTATAGCAGTTTTCCCATATAGAATGTTAATTCAAATATTTCTGAAAAGCACAATGTGTCACTAAGATCTTTCTATCTTAGAATGCTGCTATTCTTTTCAAATCCTACATTTTGACCCTGATTTTATATTGAATTTATATTGCATTGCAAGGCCCTTCTGATCCATCACTGTACACATGCATCCATTGCTCCGACCATTCATCCAGTCATCACTCATACTGAACCGTCACTTTTTGAATGTCTGCTCTTTGTTCCCCACAATGCTAGATGCATACGAACATACATACAGAAGTGTATGAAATGATCTATGCTTCATGTAATTCATGATCATTTTGAAAACATCATAATAAATACTTTTTCACTCTCTCTCACTCTATTCTCTATCACGTGAATATAATTGACTTTTCTGGGCATAATATGACTGCCCTAAGAGTTTCTTTGTTTTTGTTCCTTTCACTTGTCACCTGGCTTGCTTTAAAAAGTAGCTTGTGATTGCCTAGAATTTCCATTATCAAGAAGCACCACCTCTTACAAACCATTTCAGAAAAAAGATCTGTCCTGAGTAACTTCATTTCCTGCTCCCGCACTTTGATTGCTCTCTACTCTGAAAAAATATATATCCCAATTTCATTTATAGTTAGATGTTAACAATTAAAATGCCACCATCCTTGTTAAGTTGCTTTAGTGATATCATTCTCTGCCAAAGCTATGGTTGCTGTAAAAGAGGTTTGAAACCGATTTTCTTCACAGATAGAACAGAATCTAAATTTATCTGCACAACTCGTGGCCAGTTGTCTTATTCCTGCAAACAAAATACAAACAAACATTCATGGACACATGTCACCTTGATGGCTTCTGATGCCACACCACGATTATTTGCTGTTCTTCTCGTCCTTTTTGTCCTCTGCAATGTCTATGGAGTTCCCTGACTTCCTCATCATGGTCATCATTATTGTCATTAGTCTCAGGTCTTCGGAGTTTAACTGAAAGATTCAATTTGTCCAGACACAAAAGCCACAATGTCGGTAACAATATCATCTTCTTTATTAGACCAGAAAGAGAGTGAGGAAAAGAAAATGTGTGAGTGAAAAGCAACACTAAATGGTGTGCTTATTTAAACATATTCTAAAATATGTTTGTCTACTTGACCTAACTACTGACTTAAATGCAATAAGAAGGCATTTTAACACCATTAGTATCTGGATTTCTGCCAGATAAAGCTCCTTGCTTTATATCCCCTTAGGCTGTACTGATGAAACTACCTAAAAATGGGGTTTAATAGCACTTAATTCATTTTAAATGCTAAAGCAACCAGTAAAGTGTATCAGATGATAAAAAAAAATAAAAAAAAAATAAGATTCTAGAGGTTAAAGAAAGTATTCCAGCAGGAACTTCCTTGCTTATAAATAAAACGTGTTATGGTTTCTCTTGGAGTCTTGGTGAGGACTCATCTCCACCCGGCAATGATTTCTGGCAGAAGTTGCCTCACTGGAAAAGCAATGGTTTGACATTTTCACTGACCCTTTACCAGACATCACAGTGTGATTATGGCTGCAGATAGGGTGGACTGTGGTGGTTCTGATGGTGCATGGGGTTGCAGGATCCTAAAATCCTCCCCAGGCAATAAATTTAAGCAGTCCAAATTTCATAATCAAACTGCTTAGGGACAGGATGCTAAGTGTTTCTAAGTGTTTTGTTAAGAGCCAGTGTTTAAGTAAACATTACAAATTATGGTTGTCTAGTAAATAATGTAGATTGAAGCCCTTGAGAAATTTATTATTCATAATATACATCATTTTGTCAGCTGGATCATGTAGCTTTTTTTCTCAAAGAAATTGACAGAGGTTTTGGTTTGATCAATGGCATGGAACGGAAAGTGCTTTTCAAAGACCCAGGCACAACCAAGGCTTAGGAGTCTCCCAAGCTAAACTCCCATCATAAAAGACAGTCTGGAGGCAACCAAGCAGTCAATTCTCACTGCACAAGATGTGACAGTGGTTTGGGTAGTGTTGTAGCATCCTTGAAAGTGTGTGTGGCCAGTCAAAGCCTGCTTTTATTGTGTTTTCCTGAGATGCCCCATAGGAATAACTCCACAAGGGTTAAGGATTAGTGAAGATATTTTAGCTGAAAGTGTTTCTATTTGTTTTAGCTGAAAGTGTTCATATTCATGTGCACATGCATGCATTCATGTGTATAAAGTGAAATAAAACTTAAAGAGTTAATTTTCAATATCATCTTGAAAAATTAACAGTCTAATCCATTTTCCCCATTTCTTGGCCTACATAATGTGTTTTTGGTTTGTGTTTTAGTTTCTGTGTGAAAAAGTATTTTCCTTCTATTCTTGAATTTGTTCAAGTGTGCAGTGAATATTCCTTGAGCTCCAAATATGAACCAAGAAAATGCTAAGCCCTGAATAATGGGCAGTCAGAGAAGTCAGTCCACAATTACCTAGAATAATATACATATCATGGGAGAAATAATAACAGAGCATTATCAGAAGCACAATGAAAACATATTTGTCTCAAATTCAGATCAAGGCGATCTTCCTGGAGGAGTAGACTTTTGTTCTGAATCTTAGAGTAAGGAACATACAAGTGAAGCGGAAGAAATATTCCAGCCAGAGGAGGTGTGTGTCTTTCACAGGGAAGGAAAGAAAAGCCATCTGAGGGAACTGTACTTCCTGGACCTGGTTGAGGCTCACTGTTTGCATAGAGGTGAGCAGAAAATGGGATTTTATAGAAGACCAAAGAGGCTAGTTTTGGTTTATGGAGAAAGTGAATAGAGGTATCTGTGGCAGAAAGCCTGAAAAGAACTTTCTTAGTTCCTTTTATGGGACTGAGAAATCAGTTTTCAGTTTTCTCATGTGTAAAATGAGGTATTTGGACTTTACAATCACCAAGGCCCTTTCCAGTTTAAAGATTCTGTGATTCTATGAATTTTTGGTACCTTGCAGAAAAACATGAAAGTATTCATGAACACAGAAATCAACATTCTCTTCTGTAACAGTTCTGTTCTCCAAGAATCATGTTTGGAAAATTGCTGTTATATTAACCTTGTTTCACATACAATCATATTGTTTAACTCTTATAATGGCCTCTGTTGTTAGTTCAAAGAAAAAAAAAAGATAATTATATATGTAACAAATATTTTATTGTTTTATTATTTTATTGTTTACAATTCAGTTCTTAAAGAAACTGTGCTTTTAAAATTTCTTACCAAATTAGAATGTCCATGGAGCTAGATTCCTGAAATGAAAGTATGAGACTTTAGGTAAAATGTTGTGGTCAAAATTCAAATAAATATTAGTTGTCATTATTTCTATCAATTTTGAAACTATCTAACATACAACTCTTTGACTATTTGCATGGAAAAATACAATTTATGAATTTGCTCATTGCTCTGCAGAAAAATTTCATGCATACCACATTTTCAGCCTCACTATTATGGATAATTTCTACATTTCCATCACACTGAGTGTTATTCAAATACATGTAACTAGATATAGATATAGAAAGACACTTCTAGATACATACGTTTTAATTTCTAGAAATTTATAATTACTATAAAATGATGAAATGAGTACATGTGGGATGGATACACTTTATCTTATTGTCCTTTTTCTTAAATCCTTCAGGAAGAATTGTACCTCAAAGTTTATTTGAGTATTTATACGAAAAATAGGAAGAAGAAGAAGCAGAATAAGATAAGGAAGGAGAGGACAAAGAAGAAAGAGGAAGAGGACAAAACAGGAGGAGGAAAAGCATAAAAGAAGGAGGAGGAGGAGAAATGAAGCATCCAGATGTGAGGTATTTATTTAGGCTCACATAAAAGTTACAATAATAAGAGGAGATCCTGGTAGTTTCCAGCCAGGTACTTAAAATTGCTGTTTACCAGTTCTACTGAACTCCCAAATATACAGATTTTCATATTATTCCAGATAACCTGAAAATTTTCAAAACACCAGTTTCTTCATTTACAGTCAAAACAAGCAATTTCATTCATTCTCATTCATTTGACAAATATTTCTAATGAGACAAAAATGTGCCAGGCATGGGGTTAAGCACTGAAGTTATAAGAGTAAAAGTAAGTCAACTCTTGCTCACCAAGTGGCCATGGTATCATGGAATGCTGCCCTATAATCAGCAATGATAAGATTCATAATCAATATAAATAGGAAATAAGCTTGAGACACATTGGAAGGTTACAATGGAAGAAGGCACATGAATCAATCTGTAGAGACCTTGAAATTTCTCCAGTGAAAATTATTTCCAAGAAGAGTTTGAAAGTCAGGTGAGTTAAAGGAAGACAATTTTAGACTTTTGAGAATTATTAGCATTTATAGGCTATGCAGAGAAGAGAAAGTGCAAAAAAAAATTAAAAGAAGAAAAGAAAAAAAAAAACAAAATAGTTTGAACAGAAGAGTCAGAGTGTTGGGAGTTGAAGGTGGCATAAGCTTACAGAAGAGGACACAGACACACTTTAGAACAGAATGATTGTCAAAGAAGTTAGGGAAGAAAATGACCAGAAAGCAAATAAATGATACACCACTAGTTTTCTTGCCAAGGGCTACTTTATGAAATGCTAGGAATAGTATCCAAAGACCATGGGCTGAAGAGTGATCTTGGAACAAAGTTTACAACTCTTCTTAAAAGTATGACTATATAGAGATGTCAGAGGGTAGGAAAGGAAGGATGTGTATGAGTTTGTTTTTAATAATGTGAAAGCCTAAGTATGTTTAAATAGAAATGGAAAAGAATTGGGAGTAGAATTCAAGTAGAAATTAATTTCAGAGAAGACATACTGGACCAAAAGAGGGGTTGGCGCTAAAGGAACCAAGGAGGCTGTGGCTATAGCTTGGTGGCAGAGCTAATCCTCAGCATACATGAGACCATGGTTTCAAATGAAAGTGTCAAGTACATAGTGAGGGATTAGCTTTAGATGGAGAAGGGGAACTCCTTCAAACAGAAAGGATAAGGATGATGTGTTGGAATGGTTGTTCATAGGTAAGGAATGGATGTGATAGCACCCCTATCTTAGAACTTCTCTCTATGATGTTGCCAATAGAGCTATGATCAGGGAGTACAAGAATGGATGTTTGGTGAAAGTTTTTGAAAGACCTGGAAATGGCACCATTGTCTACTTTCACAAAGGACTAGCTGTTAATAGAGACCCAACATTTATATGAATATAGTATAGAGGTATATTTTTTCAACAGTGTTCAGAAAACAGCTGTGGGAGAAGCAGGAATCTTGAAGGCACAGAGGTTAGATTGAACAATAAGGACAAAGAGACAGAAATGAGATAATAGTAAAAACATAGACCGGTCAACATACCAGAGTACAAGTGTGATTGGAGTTTAGTTATATTTGTGGTAATAACCAAGTAAAAGAGCTGAAAGATAACAGATTTGAAGTGTGATCGATTTCATGAGTAGCTATTTCATAAGCCAAGCGGGTCAGTTTATTGTTTTGGTTTGTTTTGATTTGGGTTGATTTTATTTTGTTGACAAAGTCATGAGAGGGAATGACTGAAGTGAATGAAATTATTCACTGAGATCAAAATGTTAAGGAACTAAAAAATGAGTGGGTTGGATGAGTGACGTGGGTGTCATTTGTGATAATAGCAGGGCATTGTCCTTCCTCCAGTTTAAGTCTCAGAGCCTCTCATCATCTTACACCCCACTGTCCTCACAGGCAGCCACTGGGGGTCACTCCTGTGCCCTCAGTGCTACTGTGGGCAGGACATCCAGAGTTTGCAGAGAGCAAGCTGCAGAGGGAGAGTACCATGGGATACTGGAAAGATGTATGAATTGTCAGAGGAAATACGCCCAATTTGGAATAAAAATCCAGGACACAATGGATGACTGGAGGGACTTCCATTGTAGTTTGGGATCATGATATGTAAGATTAACTGGACAAAGCTTGCCAAAGTAAGTATTTCCTGTAAAGTCCTCCTGGATGGGGAGAGACCAAGGGACAGAAGGCAGAATGGAGTACAGGTTATCTTTGGGAGAGATCATTAGTGCAACTGCTTTAAGGTTTCTGAACAAGTTCTATTCAGATAGGAAAGACAGGTTGCAAGGACTAGTTGATTTTCAGAACAATTCCTTTGCATAATTCTGTTGTTCTTGCTTTTATTTCATCTCTTTCTCTTTCATTTTCTCTGTGCCTTCCTTTCTCGTTGCTCTTTTTCACTCATTTCTGTTTCTATATTTTATAGTGAATAAGGAATATTTCAGTTCACTGTAAAAAAATAAGGTTGAGCAAGGTGCAGCCAAGGCAAGCTGTGACCAAGGAGTCTGTTGAGGCTTCCTGGACCCTGCTGCATGTCCAGCTGAGAGGTGGACACAGTGTCTCTGCCTCACTGGAGGTTCCAGTTCAGCCCAAGACCAGCAGGCTCTGCTTGTAGAAGTACCCTTTTACCCACAGGGTTCCCTTCATTCAGCTTGCCCATGACCTTTCAACAAAGTTTAATTCTGCAGAGCTGACTCTGGCGCTTTATTACATGACCTGCATGTAACGTGTGGACATGTGCGGATGTGCCCTCAAGTTCAGTGGTGCAACTGCCCTCCTCCAGTCTCCGCCACTCGGCCTTTGCTCCATGACTGCTTGTATGTCCCTTTGGAATGGCACATAGCCACTTCTTTCATAATAAAAGAAAACTCATTCCATTTTTGATTGTCAAATTCAAAAGGCCTTGGCCAGCTAGAGGTCACCATCAATTGTTGAGCCACTCATTGTGGGACATCACCTTTTCCGTATTTCAAATGAAGTGGCAGTGGGAAGGAATTGGCAGGGGTGCTCTGCTTTCCTCCTTATGGGAGAGATTTTTAAAAAGGAGAGAGATACTTTCATGAATCATGTAAGTTGTCTCCTACCATGCCAAGGAAATTATCTTCTCTACACTACCCATCAATACCATTGACCTTTGTCATAAAAAGCAGGTCGCTTATATCTATATCCCATTAAAAAGCATCATCTTACAATCACTTCTTCAGTACTATTAGAGTCGTGTCAAAAAGAATCATTGACTTATTGTCAAACACATCCAACCTTCCGCATTAATGTACCCAGAGACACCTCGCTAATCAGCAGGAAAACAATGCCAGATACCCAGGAAGCTGGGGAGCCAGGGAAGAAGGTCTCTGATCCTGTCCTCCCCAAGCTGAACTGTGCATTTTCTTTCTGTCCTGTACATTGGCATATCTGGTATTTACCTTAGCACTTCTGCACTTATTTAGAAAAAAAATGCTACTTTTTCACTTTAACCATCCAAAATATCAGTGACAGAAACTCCGCAGTATTTCAGAGGATATAGATGTATTTTTGTGGCATCCCTCACCGCTGTTAAGGTGGTAGTGGGCATTAAACAGGTGGCAAATGACAGCTCATTAAATAGAGCTTTAGGAGGAATTAACAGTAATATGAACTAACTTTCTTACTTCCTTTTATTCTTTCCCTACTTTCTGGTTCCTTTTAAGTGCACATTTTGATGCAGATAAGGGGAATGATGGAAATGCAGTCGAAGGGTGTTGGCTGAAACTCCCCCATGCTATTGAAAGACTACTGGTGTGATCCGGAGGCAGAAAGTGAGAATGGCCAGCATTCTGAAGTCAGAAGTACTTTGTCTGAAATCCTGCCTATGATTTTTATAGACCCTCACTCAATAGTTCCTTCACTTGATATTTCTCATTTTGCTAAAACTATGATCTTTAATCCTCACATCAAATCTACATAGTGTACTTGTGTGTGTGTATAATCTTCAGTATTTCATCACTCAGTACTTTTTAACCAACACCAACTGTTCCCCGTATTAAAATGTGACTTTCCCCCCTTAGCTTCTGCAATAGACACTCGTGGCAATCCATGCTCAACTACTTGTCTGGATTTCTCCACTCTGGTTTCAAATATTTAGTGCTAGAGAAAATGAAGGCTAAGGCTTGGAGTCTCTTTTGATTGTCTATATTTTGTCCCTGAGTATTATTATGCAGTTCCTTTTATATAATTTCCAAATTCGTATCCACCTCTCACCTTCACATAGAATTGAATTTTATCATTGCCTAAGTGAGATCTTCAAATGACCTTCCAAAATGTGCTTTCAAAAACTCTCTGGGGAATAAATAGATGAGACTACCATCTATCTAGCAACTGTAGCTGAGAAACAGAATTTTTTTTTTTACCTCTTTTCTTTCCCTTACCTCTTATAGCCAATCCATCAACAAGTAGAAGCAAAAGCAAAACATTTCCTTAATCAATCTAGTTTT
This sequence comes from Glaucomys volans, assembly GCA_020662805.1. Lineage (NCBI taxonomy): Eukaryota > Metazoa > Chordata > Mammalia > Rodentia > Sciuridae > Glaucomys > Glaucomys volans. The sequence goes on from JAJEJO010051987.1 coordinate 114,301, forward strand.
TCAATCTCCATTGCTATCATCCTGATCTTATCAACCATGATTTTTCTTCTAGGCAACATCGAGAAACCTTAACTGGCTTCTTGTTACTTTATAATCTCTTCTCCACTCCTGTCTGGAAGGATCCTAGAAAATGTAAAGGAGATTGTTGCTTAAATTCCACAATGGCATCACTTAATGCTAAAAGTAAAATCCAATTCCTTTCTAGATGTCATGGCATGACCTTGTTTCTTTCTCTTGCTCCCCTTGGCTCACTATGCTTAGGTCAGGAAAGCCTTCTTTCCACACTTTTTATCTGCCTCTCTCTCTTTTGTCTCTTAAGGTCTTTGAAATAACTCCTTCCTCTGTAATGTTCTCTTCACAAATCTTCTATGACTGATTTCTCCATTTAGACATAGCCTAATGAGAAAGGTTTTGTTATGTCCACATGACCTAAGAAGGATTCTAGTACAGTGATAAGGACTTTCTATTAAAAGTGTTATCCAAGGACCAGTTACACTCACATCATCAGAAAGCTTGTTTAAAATTCAGAATCTCAAGTTCCACATCCCAGGACTCCTAAATCAGAATTTGTAGTCTAACAAGATCCCCAAGTGATCTGTGGGCACACTAAAACCTGAGATTCATTAACCTAGCATGTTACTTCCTTTTTCTTTTACCACTTACATTTCAGAATTTCTCTTGTGTCCCAGCATACATGTGTTTGAGCTGTACTCCTCCACCAAATGTAAGGTCCATGGGAGTGTGGACCTTACTGCTTTGCCTACTTCCACATGCCCCAGGAAGTAAAGTATTGCTTGACATTCTAATGTTATGTGGATTAATGAATGAAGTATGCACATTCACTGAGGTACATTCAAAGCCATGCTGTTGAAGAAAAAGGAGCCAGGACATAATCTTGCATTCACTTCACAACTCTCTAGTTTATGAAATATATTGTACATATCTGTGTTTCTTTGGGTTGCTAAAAGAGGTTCGCAATACAAACAGTGTTCTGCCTTCAAACTGAAAGGGGATTAAATGGAATGTCAGGCCCCTTTCAGCCACCTTCTTCCACAATGGCTTCAACATGAGGGTTTCTGAGCACTGTCCTCAGAGTTCCTACGAGTGACCCTGAGCTATCACAGCCATGGTGGTTGCCAAAGGTGTGCCCACCCCTTTGGCATAAGAGTGTGTTCATGAGCTGGTTACATTGACAGAATGCATTATAGCAGAAGAGACAGCAGGCTGGAAAGAGGGGTGTAGGTAGTGAGGAAATCAAGAAAGATAAAGGAAAAGACAGAAGAGACCATCTGGGAAAGTGGATGGTGGGAGGAATGATTTCCCAAAGTGATGCATGCTTTCATGAGGGAGGGAGAAGGCACAGCCTACCTTTCTTTACCCAGCATTATTTTATCTCCATATCCTCACATCATATTCTAATGAAATACCCCACACATGACAAATAAGATCATCTGAAGAGTCAGTCAATGAACACATAATGCATAATTTTCCCTTCAAAAGTGACTTCATCTTTGAAAACCATGAACATATGCCTTTCTTTCCTAGTTTCATTCTACACGTCAAATCTGAAGAAATCAGTAGTCTCCACCTTCAGTTAGAATGCCTAGAGATTGAACAATAGCCATCCAGAGCAAAAAGCTTCAAATAACAATTTGAATGCTTTCATATTCCTTAACTTGTTTAATGTCTTTAAAATTACTATTCAAAAAACATGTAATTCCCTTTTTTTTTTCTTTTTTTGGTTCTGTGGATTGAACTCAGGGCCTCCCATCTGCTAAACATGCACTTTATTACCCTTTTCTTGATTTTGAGATAGTTGCCAACTGTTTACAGTAGCACACACCTATAATCCCAGCTCTTCTTCTGGGAACCTAAGGAATTAGGATTGCAAGTTCAAAGTCATCCTGGACAACTGAGTAAGACCTTGTCTCATAATAAAAAATTAAAAAGAAGCCCAGGGCTGTAGCTCCCTGGAAGAGAAACCATGGGTTCCATCCCTAGTACTTCAAAAAAGAAAATAAAAACAACAAAAGATGAATATAAGAAAATTAAAATTAAGGCAGGAAAAGAAAATATGTATTAAAAATGTCCATTCCTTCAAAGATGTGGGGACCACCTTGTCTTATACACCCAGAATCCCTTACAAACAAGTTCAGTTAACCTCTCACCTGCATTGATGTCTTTTCAGATGCTTTAACTGCTGTGTTCATATTGAGTAATCTTGTCAACTGCTTTTGGACTGGGCTGCTGAATGCAGTTGAAAACTGAGTGCAGCCAGCTACAAATGAGTGGGATTCACATGTACACAGACACACGGGCATCGTGTAGGCATGCTACAAGAAACTCAGGAGAGCAACATTAAACTCAACTGAATGCTTTTCAAAACTACTTGTTATGCTCCTAAAACACGTTTCACTTTGTCTAGACCCTGGAAAAAGCAAAGGCAGCAGTGGAAACAAAAAAACAATGAATAGCAAATCTGGTGTTTTCCAACCCAAGAAGCTGCAGTTGATTTGAGAAGTGGCAGAACGTATAAGCTGCTCCCAATTTTATTCAAGCAAAATCTTCCATCCCTGCCTCTGTATATGCCTGGCCTCACACTTGGCGGTTACACACCAAAGCCCTCAGGAACTAGGGTTTTAGATCAGTGTCAGAGCATTTATATTTTAAAAAATACCCTGGAAATGCCAGCTCTACCCCAGCTAGAATTGCTTCCCCCGTGTCCTGCAGTTAGAGTTGTCAACATCAGTAATATACATGACGTTTGAACTTCTTCCAAGTGACTTACCCACACGCTCAGTCTCCTGAAACATTTCAGTGTCTGCCCACCTGCTGTTCAAGTGTGGAGAAGAGATGAAAGATTATTTTCCCCCTGAAATTAAAAAGAGCCTGAAAACAAAAATTCCTACTGAATACCTGTTTGCATCAAGTCCTCCTCTGCCCCACGTTGTCAGTTTGCCTTCTGTAGTAGCTAATTCTTTGCCACCTCACCTTTTAACACAATCAGATGCATAACAAGTTTGATAAGATAAAATTATTACTACAAAGCACCTAAAATAAATTTTTATGCCTAGGACTTTTTTGATGGTGGTGAACATAATTGCAACTACTTCCAAAGGGAAAACACAGAAGGGGATTTCAGCAAAGTGAACTGATACACAAATGACGTGATTTGTGTTATGTCTAATGCTTTGCTCATTGAAAAATAGAAAATTTGCTTGAGTGTAACACTTGTGTAAAAGCTTTCAAACCATTCTAAACATATTAATTCATTGATTTATTTGGTTTTTGTTTATTCATTCATGGTCTTTATTGTCACTCTGGAAATATCCTGTGATGATAATAAAGGGAATTAAAAAATGTATTTGCCCCAGTTCCTCTTCTCAAAAGAACTTTTATTTGAGAGTAGATGAGATATATACATAGAAAAAGTAAAAAAAGAATGCATTGGCTAACAATGCAAGATTTAGTCATAAGAGATAACATATGGTAATATTAAGTGTAAAAAAGCAGTTTAGGAATGCAGTCGAGAGATATTTTTATAGGCAGAGTGATCAGGAAGACAGGAGGCTTTTACTGGGCATTTTATAAATAGGTAGGATTTAAATAGTTGGAGAGCAGTGAAAAAGACATTTTCCATATGGGACAACAAGAGCAACGGCACGGAGGTGATAATGCGTGTAGCACATGTGGGGTGGGAAGAAATAAATGTACTGATGAAATTCCTGTGTCAATTTAATTCATTTATTTGCCATGTAGATCTTCCTCTCCATCTCCTCAAGTGTTCTTAGGAATTGTACTTAGATTGGAAGTATTAGTTTTTTAAAAAATCTTCAATTATTCCGAGAGGGGCAAGATGGGAGAAAGGAGGATGAGGGAATTATCTTCTTGGAACTCCAGGAGAGTGAAGCAATTAAGACTGGGACTGTCCTAGGTGGAGACACATTGGTCACAGAGCATGTACAGGAATCACAATGTAAAGATTTGTGGTGGATCATCTTTCCTGTTTTCCATTGCACAATTCCATCAATCTTTGATTCTCTTGGAATATCTGGTCTTCTTACATCTCCAGCTACTCTTTGCTTCTATGCCATGACCTTTTAGTTTTTCATTCTCTATTTTTCAGTCCTCTCACTTATGGATTCTACTCTCCTTGCCTTTTTCTTGACATAGGCGCCCTCCTCTAACTCAGGAACAGCAGTTATTGTGTTTACATAACCAATTTGTTCCCACTTATGTCTCTCCATTCTAATTCCTAATAGCAAGAATCCAATGGTCTTACCTCATTCTCCTTTAAGGTTACCTTTCTGATCAGGCAGATTCTGCACTGCTGCATGGTCTATGGACTGGCTATCTTTGATCCTGGTGCTCTTCCCTTTCAGTAAAGTCATATGGAATAAGCTCTTGGACTCTCCACTTTCAAAGAGAACAGGGGGCAGAGAAGTTTTCTTAGAGGACACTGTGACGAAAAAAGTCACACTTATCAGCAAATCTAACAGAAAATGTAAAATACAATGTTCAATTTGTAATCTGATCCAAGAGAGGTGGATCATTTCATAATAATGAGCCTATTGAGTGACTGCTATGCCATCGATGAACAAGACTCTTATTTTCATTATATTATTGAATATCAGAAGCAATTCTGCAAAGCAGAATTGTTGCTCATATTCTAGAGATGAGGAAATTAAAACTCAAACATATTAATCCCAAACTGAGTAACTAGTAACTGGCAAACTTGGGTTCAAATATGTGTTTATTAAACTCACAAGATCTATCCACCTCTAATATCCCCCCTCCCTCATTCCACAACTCTGATAATTTCTGAGAAAATTTAATTTTATTTGGTGACTTCAAACTGGTGTAATCAATCATTTGATGAACCAAATAATTGCTTTTGCTCTCTCATTTACTTTAATTATGGGCAACATTGGGTAATACCAGTTCATATTTGTCAAATGTAAAACTAAAAAAAACTTTTTAAGCTTGCTTTAATTTTAAAATATCTATTGATTTTAAAGTAGATTCCCCTTATTTTCTACATGGATCATGTGTGTCACTGCTGATTTTGCTTAATTAAATTGTCCATTTCTTGAGGGCGGAGTATTTTTAAATTGCTTCCTAAACAGAGGGGCATCTTTATCCTGAGAAAAACATACCATAGTTGGAAGCATACTTTAGGGAATGTGACACATTTACAGAACTGGATCTGGTATTTCAATCATTCTTTTATTCTAAACACAAAATTATATTTATTCAATAAATTGTTTCAATCCAAAGCACAAATATCTTGATACTGGGTTACAGCTCATTCCTAGGCACTAGATGTCAAAAAAAAAAAGCATTTATGATTTCTGATTTCAAAGTACTTAAAACGTATTTCCAATGTGAAATGCACTCAAAATTGACAGGACAATATGGTACAATGTGGGCAACAAATTGAACAGCATAAAAATGTGTTATATAGAAGTTCATAAAAATCAATGTGGGCTGGAAGAAAAAGGAGAATATAATAAAACTGGCCAGGGGAATTTCAAGGTAGAGCATTAAAGGAAGACAAATACATACAAAGATATCAGAACTTGCTGAACTTATACTCTACTTAACTTTTACTATGAGAATTTTACTGTGAAAGATGCTATTTAAAATTGAGTAATCAACATATAGATTTTATTTTATTTTAAATTCGGAAATCTTAAAATGTATATATTTTTAAATCACTTGATTGAAAGATCCATCAAAAATCAGATTAGCTATTGCATTTCTTTCTCTTCACCTCCATAATAAAAATGAAACAAAATATTTTGTTATTAACTATAGCAAGCAACAAATTGATGGAAGAACATTAAGATTATTGACAAATTATCTCCTGCATAAAAGGCTTTCTTTTTGAAACATTTTCCACCTCTGCCAATAGAGAAAATTCCTGTCTTCAATCAGGTCTTTGCTTGCTTGAAGCCCAGAAAATGTGTAAACTGAGCTTTGTTCTTTTCTTACATCAATTTTACATAATGAGGAATGATGATTAGAGATGGAGATGTGTATTAGTCTTGCATGATTAGTTTTGTAAAACTGCATAGGACAATATCCTGTCACTTCCATTTTGGCTAGCAAAGCAAAGGAGAAAGGTGGCAAACAGGCAAAATGTGCTCTTTTCAAGGATGGGGGGAAATCTGTTCTCATGGGATCCCTTTCTTCTTTCAATATATTTTGAGGATCTCATGAATCTGTGACTGTGTTATCTAACTTCTGACATTCTGTACTCTGAAAAAAAAGGGTTTTTAAAAAATATTTTTAGTTGTAGATGGACATGGTACCTTATTTTATTTATTTAATTTTATGTGGTGCTGAGGATCAAACCCAGTACCTCACACATGCCAGGCAAGCACTTTACCACTGACCTACAAACCCAGCCCCAAAATATGAGGTCCTTTGATATTTAAAGAATCACTCTGTTAACATTGGAAGAATCAACTAAATGTAAAACATTTGGGGGGACTATCAACAACTAGAGGTTTTAGAATTCTTAGCACTTGGGCATGCCACTTAAGGTGTATAAATGCAAATTGTTGGTCTAAGCCCTAGAAGGTATTTGAATAATTATATTACTTGGGATTCATTATGCTTCTCTGACCTAAGAATTTCTGTCTTTCAAAATATCTGATGCATTTTTTAACTATTATTTCTTCCAATTTAACATCTCTTGTATTTTATTATATAACCTCTTGGCACTCTCACTAAATTCTTGTTAGACTGTTCTCCCTCTATCGTCCTACCTCCTAACTTACTTGTATTTATTATGTCTCTCTACTTCTGAATTGTTTTACAGAAGGAGGAGAAGGAGAAGGAGAAGAAATAACAAAAATAGAAACTTGGTTTTTTTTTCACATCTATTTTTCATGCTTCCAAATTTGCCTTTAGTATTCAATAATCTTATTAATGAATCCATTGTGTTTATTTTCAAAAAGTTAATTATCCTATATCATAAAGTTCCATTTACTCCCTCTCTAGTTCATGTGCAATGATAGATAATTTCCTGGATTTTGGCTTTATTTTTAGATATCTCATTTTTATTTAAATATATTAAACACAGTTATTTTATATTTTCCTCTGGTAATTATTTTATCAAATTATGCCATTTGTGATTTTTGTTATTTTCAACATATTGTACTTTGATACATATACATATATGTCATATTTTCTTTGGAACATTATCTGAGGGGTTTCTTGAGTCCTCTATACAAATAAAATTCTTCAATCAATGAATTAGAAGTGCTTATAGTCATCAAAGAAAGAGTGTAGTGTGGGTATTACTAGTTGAGGTCAAAAAACATTTAAAACTAATTTTTATACTTGACATTTTTCAGACCACACAAGAAAAGTAAAATAAGCCCACAAATCTGTATGAAGACTGGCATTTGATTATAAATTCTCAAGAGAATTTTCTTTTCATTTTTCCTTTTTCATTTATCTAATGCCAAGGTCAAGATAGGCAAGCTTTCTTACTATCCCTTTCTGGGCACTGTGGAGTTCTTTGAGTTTCTAATTTTATGTGATGGCATGCTTTTAGCCTCTACACCTTGCTCTGTCTCTTGCTCCTGTTCCTTAGACATCCATTAGGCTAAAATATTCAGCATTAAAATAGGGCTTAACACACTTTTATCTCCCTGGTTTCCAGTCTTCATTTTCTGGGGAGGAAAAAAGTTTTAAAATCTTTACACAATCATTTACTTTTTAATTCAGGATAGCAACTGGGCTCTCTTTCAACCTAATAGTCTTTTTCTGAGTATAAAAACAGATCTGTGGTGTGTGCAAACTTGCCCCCTCAGTTTGGCAATTGGAAAGAAGTCACCTGGTGCCAACATCAGAAGCCACCAACTATGTAACATGCTTAGTCCCAAAGACCTGAAACTTAGATTCATAAAATCTGCCTGTGATCACTACCCTCATCACTCCAACACCAAGGGAAATCCCTCTTCCCTTCTTCTCATTTGACTTTAAAATCGTTGGGTTGCGGTTTCTTCCATTCATGACTTCTTTTCATTAAAAACCAAAAAACAAAAACTTTATTTTCACTGTTAAAGAAAGTGGGAGGATCAGGCTATGGAGGTGTGACTTTGCCTCTAAGAATTCTATTGCTTCCTACAAATGATTTGGGTAGAGATATAACCTTCCCCACTCTTCTTCGAGAAGAAAAATGAAATACCACAATGCATCCATTCAGTGGTTTCTTCTTCTTAAGGGTACAATCTACACTTTTCTCTGCTATTGAGCATCCTCAGTATAGCTAGCTTTATCCCCTACTTTTCTTGCCCCTGCTCCTTTTTGCTATGCAACTGACTTTAAAAACAAACACAAAGAAAAATAATGTAGTTTTCTGACATGCTATTTTTTGGTCTCTTTCTGTTTGCATATGCTTTATCCTTCTCTTTTCTACATATCAAACCTTTATGTTTCAGCACTTATCTTAGTTGTTCACCATGTTATAAATCCTTCCTGAATTCTTTCTCCATTTTCTGCCTTGAGAAATATACATTTATTCCTTTAGGCTATCATCCTATCTATCTTCTGATAACACCAAAGCTTCTTAAAAATAAGAGCATTGCAACTTTCCTCTTCGTTTATTCAATCATAACAGCTAAAGTGATTAATTAACAATTAATCAATTGAAATGGAAGACATGGTTGATAACTGCTTTCAGGAGTGTCTTCAATACTACACAGTGACCTGAAATTAGGAGAAAAAATTGATCAGTGATCAACACAAGCAGCTTCAGAGGCCTATAAGGTATGAGACAAAGACCAGTTACTACAGAAATTTACATATTTCCTCCAGGCTCATGCCCATTTCACTACATCTTCTTCCTTAATTGTGAACATGCATGCTGTGACAGCTAAAATACTACCATTCCAGGTTGGCTTCATGTGCATGTATTTAGTTAAAATATGGCTTAACATATGTGTAGAGGGATGTTTTCTGCAATCAATTTGATTGCATATGATTTCCTCTAAAATTCCTAGTAGAAGTTAAGTCAGAAACAGCTATGTTCATTTTTTAAAAAGGGGTAGTTTATTCAGCCAGTATGGGCAATATTACCCTTTTTCACTCAATTGCAGTTTGTTGCTAAGATTAACTTAACAGGAGAGCCTTCTAGTAGATGGAATCATGGGCTCAAAACAGGTTCATCATAGCCAGGTGCCTTCATAAATCCACCACTGAATATCACTTGAATTAAAGAGACTCACCTTTCCTACGTACATATAAAAACACTGCAGTGAATCTCCAGATCATGCATAACCACAAGACTGAGATCCTAATTACAATAAGATGCACTCCAAGTTTATATAAATATATCAAGATATACTCTACTGTCATGTATAATTAAATGTCTAATTTTTAGTGTCTCCATAAAATTATTATATTGCCACATCAGAGTTTTAGGCATCCAAATCTGTCTTCTCTTCTTGATCATGGTGCTTATGTCATAGGACTTGCTTCTTTGTTGCTATTCTTTGCTCTGTTTTTGTTTTCTATTTGTTTTGCTGTCTCTAATATTTTGGTTTTAAAATAAATTGCTATTGCTCTTATGTGGTTATAGAACAAAACAAACAACGAACAAAATAAATGGGCTAAGGAACTGGGCAGACACTTCACAGAAGATGATACACAGGTGATCAACAAATATATGAAAAAGTGCTCATCATCTCTAGTCATCAGAGAAATGCAAATTAAATCCACCCTAAGATTTCATCTAACTCCAATTAGAATGGGTATTATCAGGAACATAAGCAAAAATAAGTGTTGGTGTGGATGCACACTCATACATTGCCAGTGGAGTTGCAAATTGGTGCAGCCACTCTGGAAAGCAGTATGGAGATTCCTCAAAAACTTGAAATGGATCCACCATTTGACCTAGCTATCCCACTCCTCAGTTTATACCCAAAGGACTTAAAATCAACAAAGTACAATGATGCAGCCACATCAATGTTCATAGCTGTTCAATTCACAAGAGTTGGACTGTGGAACCAACCTAGATGCCCTTTAGTTCATGAATGGATAAAGAAACTGTGGTATATATACACAATGTAGTATTATTCATCCATAAAGAATAATAAAATGATGGCATTTGCTGGTAAATGGGTAGAGTTAGAGAATACCATGCTAAGTGAAATAAGCCAAGCCCAAAAAACCAAAGTCGAAAGTTTTCTCTGATAAGTGGATGATGATACATAACGGTGGGGAGGGGAGGGGTGGTGGGGTGGGCCCAGAGAAGAAAGGAGGAACTTTGGATGGTATAGAGGAAAATGGGATGGGAGGGAGTGGGGGAAGGAAATATAGTAGACTGAGACAGACAGTATTTTTCTATGTAAATGTAAGATTATATGAATTGTGTGAATCTACATTGTGGAAAATAAAAAAGACATATTCCCTGCAGTGTAATTTTATCAAAATGAGTTCTACTGTCATGTATATTAAAAAGAACCAATAAAAAAAAGAAAAAGAAAAGATCTCCAGGTAGAAATGATACTCCTGGAGAATTCCACCACAAGATCTTGTAGAAGAAATACTATACAAACATGGCCAGGAAGTAGAAACCCAGGAAATGAGTCTCAATATATTTAGCAGGTTAACAGACAGGACTACCAAACCAGAAAAGATCCTGCCACAATAAAACCATCAAAGAAACCCCAAACTCTCAGACCAAAGACCATCTTGAAGATAGGGACAAACATCCCTATACAGGGCACCTTATTGAAAAGCCAAGAGAGACATAGGCTGGCATGGATTCATGTAGAATAATTACATGACAAAATTCAACACCTATTGAAAAATCTTTCAGTGAGGGAGGACCAGGGACCATGAGGAATGAAATTCTATCCCCCAAAGACACACATAGGTCTCAACCTCCACACCTGAGAATAAGGTCTCTCTTGTCAGAAATGGCATTGTGAGGATGTAATTACCAAAGATGGGGTTATAAGGGACTAAGGTGAAACCATGGTTCAGCGTGGCTTGCGTCCTGATACGGCAGAGGCCAGGCCAAGTTTCATTCAGTGTGACTTATGTCAGTATGTGACTCTCTTCCCTCCTGCTTAGTTGATGTTTGTACTGAAACATTTTAATTCCCTTTCCCTCACTTTGGGCATGACCTGTAGTTATTTCCTTGTGGTTCCCATGGGGGCTCCATTTCCCACCAGACAGAAATACCACCCTGATGGGAATCTGTGGCAGGGGAACATCGCTAGTGCAGAGAATGCTGCTGCTGGGCCTGTCCATCCCCACCCCTCAGTCAGTGACGTCACAGTGTTACATGTGTTCACACTGTGTTCAACACCAGAGAACAGAGTGGGGGTTTCTGCTCTGTTACTCTCTTACATCTTGTAGATAATGAAAGTGGTACTGGCTTTTATAATTGCCACGGATTTCCTTTACCAGAGATCTCTCGGTCATCATCGAGGTCTGACTACATAATGCAGTGTCCTTCAGGTCAACACGAAGGACTCCCCTCACACAGGCACGTCTAGTGGGGACCATCTCTGCAACAGTGCGGTCAGGACATGAGGCTCCAACCCCAGGGAAGGGATGTGCACTTTAAGAGTGCTTCTCCAGCAAGCTCAAGGATTCACTTCCCAGCAATGTGCATGCCTGTGCACGCACGCACACACACACACACACACACACACACACACAAACACACAGGAGTACATTTGTCAAGCTAGGAACAATGGCCTATGGCTGTGTATTAATTAAGTTTATCACCACGGTGGCCCAGACACCCAACAAGAAACACTTGGAGGAGGAAATGTTTATGGCGGGGGTCAAGGTTCCAGTGGTGTCAGTCCATAAATGTCTGACTCTATTCCTCTGGGCCAAGGTGAGGGAGCCCATCATGGGAGAAGAGCCCAGCAGAGGAAAGCTTCTCTCCTCAGGGCAGCAGAGAGGCAGAGAGAGAAGGAGGGTTGGACAATGGTTACAGGGTTGAAGAACCCTTCCAGGACATGACCCCAGTGACCCACTGCCTAAAGAAACCAGCCACATCCCACCTGCCTAGAGTGACCAGCAAGTCATTTCTTCAACCTAGGATGGACTGATGGTCCATCTCACCTCTGAATACACCTGCACCAGCAGAGGAGCCTGGGTGTGTGTGTGTGTGTAGGGGGGACACCTCTCATCTAAACCATTACAGGCTCTAATCCTCTCTACTCGGGACACCAAGGTAGGAGGATCACACATGCAAGTCTGACCTGAGCAACTCACTGAGAACATGTCTCGAAAAAATAAAATAAGTCTGTGGAATACTTGAGTGGTGGAGCACAGGCCTGACATGCCCAAGGCCCTGGCTTCAATGGGAGAATGTCAAAAAAACAAAACAAAACATGAAACCAAATAAAGAATCAAAGAGCAGGGCTTGAAAGAATGAATTCAACCCTTCTGATCCTTCCATCATGGGAGAAGACAACAACCAGGTGCTTTGACCTTGAACTTGCCACTTTCTAGAACTCCGGGAAGTTGATTTCTCCTGTTCATAAGGTACTTTGCTACAGCAGCAGGAAGGGACCCAGGTGTCTGGACACCTTCTCCCTATTGGGAAGGACACGTTTGCTGGTTCTAGGATTCTTGGCTTCAGTATTTTGTCCTTTATGACTTTGAACATATTACCCCACTGCCTTTGGTGATCCAAGGTTTCTAGAGCAAAATCTTATGGGAACCTTGTGGGGAAAGGCTGATGAATGCTCCCTCCCTCTCAACCCCATAGGTGTTCGTGCCAAGCTCTAGAGCATCGGAGGGAACAGAGCATTTTGTGGGAGCATCACCATGTGACGGAAGCTCTACTATCCCTTTGACACCAATCATGCTGAGATGGAAGAATAGGTAGGAACTGAATACTCTGAGTGTAGATATGTAGCTATGATGAGGCCTGTAAAAGCCCACAGTTATTATGGATTTCCATTAGACTCCAAGTGAAAAGACCCCTGAAGGATCCTACAAGTTTGAACCTCTCAATGTGTAACTATCAGTCTCCATAACGCCCCCGAAACAAAAAGCTTGTGGGTTCCTTTCTTATTCTTCTTATGAAAGTTGAACAGGTCCTGGAGGCCCCACAGGGAGATGACCACTAGGGGTGTTGCCCAGGTGTGACTGGATCATTGCTTGCTCTGACCTCACGAGAGTCACTGTGATGGGAGTTCAAATACTGGCCATATAAGAGGATGGCTGCAGCTAGGGTTTTTGTCCATTAGTACAGGAAGCTCTTGGTGGTGAGCTGTCCGTCTCCCAGAGAGTGAGTGCATTTGGTGTTGGTGTTTGGTGACTGGTGGTTGGTGGTTGGGGATTGTGGTGTTTTGCTGTTGATTTTTTGATTTGAGCTTTTGTTTGTTTGTTTTGTCTTTTGGGTTTTGTTGGTTGGTTTTGGCCTTTTGTTTGGTTTGTTATTTTTTTTATTAGTTAGCACCCTTAGTCGGTGTTCCGGCTTTAGGATGCACAGGCAGTGTAGTCAGAATTGTGTAGGGGCACAGGGGCCCAGCTCCTGCTATGAGGCGCTTGGGCAGGGGGGCTTCAGCCAGGTGGTCCTGGCCTACCATCTCCTCACCAGGGCAGAGGTGGTGGTGAAAGTAGTGCCCAAGACAGAGGAGAACCAGTCAATCCTGTGAGAGCTACAGAGGTTGATGCCGTGGAGCACCAAATCGTGATCCAGCTGTTCCAGGTCATCGAGATCCCTCACAACATCTACATGGTCACGGAGCACATAGGTGGGGAAGAGCTACACTGCTGCATCCCAGTGGCAGGTGGCCTGAAGGAGGATACAGCCCACAGAACCTTCAGGCAGATGGTAAGTGCCGTGGGCCACTGCCACAACAAGAGCATCCTGCACCTCATCCTGAAGCCTGAAAACTTCGTGGTGGACACCTGGGGCTGCAAGGTCAAGTTCATTGACTTTGGCCTGAGCGCCAGCTTCATGCTTGGGTAGAAGCTCAACCACTTCTGGGGCACTCTCCCTTCCCGTGCCCCTGAACTCGTGGAGCGGCAAGGAATATGAGGGTCCCCCAGCCAACGTCTGGAGCCTGGGGAGTCATTCTCTTCCTTCTGCTCACAGGGAGACACCCATTTAAGGCCAGCACCACCAAGGGCCTGCAGAGGCTGATCGTGCATGCCAGCTACAACACCCTCCTCTCCAAGGTTGCCTGCAGCCTCATCCAGCAGATGCTGAGCATGGACCCCACCCAGAGGCCCACCCTAGAGCAGGTAATGGGGCAACCGTGGCTGAGCCAGGGTGAGGAACCTCCAGCATGTCCTTGCAGTGAGTCACTGCCCAAACGACCTGACCCTGCCATCTTGACCATCATGTTTGACATGGGCTACAACCCTTATAAGGCCTGAGTGTCCTTGGAGAAGAGGAAATTTGATGAGGCCATGGGGAAATACCTTATCCTCCTGGACCAGAGAAGCCAGGGGACAGGCTGTGCCCTCCAGGAGAAGCCTGTGTGCCCTCGGGTGTTTGGGCTTCGCCCAGGCATGGCAGACGCCCCCAGCGTCCACCCAGACAAGTGTGTCAGCGAGGGCGCCCTTCCCGGGTCCTCTGAGCAGCAGCAGCCTCAGGATGCCAAGTCATCAGGGCTGACGGGTGCGGCCAGTGCCAGTCTGCCCATCATTCCTCTTCGCTTCTTCCATGGAGACACACCCCCTCCCAGTCCAGCCTCCAGGCCTCACCCTGTGCCCCACAGGCCCCACCACCCCAGGCCCAGCCCCTGCATGAGGCTCAGCAGGTGCTTCCCAGAAAGCCCTAGGTCGTCCTCCCAGGATCCCTCCTCAGGCCAATCCGTTGACAGCCTCAGGGCCTGGAGGGGAGTCGCTAAGAGGATCACCACCTGCCTCCGGCAGCTGTGCTGCTGTGTGCCCTGCTTCGGCGAACCCACCTCCAGGACAAGAGTGGCACCCATGCAAGGAGGCCCCAGACGCCCTAGGAGCCAACACACAGCGGCTCCAGGGAACGTGTCCCGATGAGACAGACAGACCAACGGACAGACCAACGGACAGCCAGAAAGACCGCCACCTCTGAGCATCCCGACATCATGGACCGGGCACCTGTCAGGACTGCACCCAAACAGCTTCGGCAGTGAGGTGTGCTGCCTGGCTCAGTCTTCCCCATGCCGATTCGAGCCAAGAGCCGCATCTGGATCCACCACAGCTCTCCTCTGCCCCCACCTGCCACACACAGCAGAGACTCTTTTCCCTGGGACACTTCCCCCTGCCCTGCTCTTCCCTCGCCTTCCTCCTGGGCTTGGGACAGTAGAGACTGATTTGAGTGAATTTCCCTTCCTCATCAAATTGTATATTAAAATTTATGTTCCACACAAAAAAAAAAAAAAACAATGGCATTTGCTCTTATGTGGTTATGGAACAAAACAAACAACGAACAATATAAAAAGATCTTGAAGAAGACGGTCCATCTTCGATGTTATCCTGAGGCTCATATTCTAAGTAAAAATGAGAATTGAACAAATTTCTGCTTGTGCTTGTCCATCGTAAGAGTGAGAGTGTGCTAGCAAAAGATTCAATTTCTCATTGAGCTACTGGGCAGCTGCAGGGACCGCAAGGGTTGGGGATCCATGGTTGATCAGAACTGTGGGGGGATCAAATAGACGTTTGTGTGTGAGTTGCCTGGGTGCTGGGAGGCATCTGAATGAATATGAGGTGATGTTCAACCCCATTGTGTTTATATGAACACACATTACCATTTCCCGCAAGGAAGCTGATAACAGCACCATGATGCTTTGCTATAAAATCGGTTGAACATTTTCCTGCATGTTTTACTTCCTTTAAAATGGCTCAGGAACAGGCATGAGAAGTGCCATTGCCCCTCTGTAACATGCTCTTTCCCCAAATGAGAACCCATTGAAACACGCCATAGGGGTGTTTCACTGCAAAATGCTTGACATAGGCAACTGGAGCAAATGAGGAATTTTTCCTTTAAACCTAGGAGGTTTGGAGGTTGTGTGTGGTGAGGGTGAATGTCATTCATCTTATTTTTTTTCTTCTCCTTGTATATCCATGTTAAAGCTTACAGGGACAGATAAGAACAACAGGATTTAATTATGCATAAATAGGAGACAATGAGGAATCCTTAGGAGGATAACTAATTGTGGATGCAGATATTTACATCCTTGTATTTGCATTTTATTTGCATAAGAATATACATCCAGAAACACACATATGTGGGACATTGGAAATAACTTTTAGCAACAAAGGCACATTTAGAGGTTAACACAGTCACTTTGCAGATACTTTGCGTTAGCACTGAGTTTATACAAAATAAAAAACAATGAATGAAAAGGTGCTCCCCCCAAAAACAACAATTGTATTGGACATTTGCCCAATATCATTACCCAGTATTGTACCCAATAAAAAGAGTCCCTTCTCCAGCAGGGTAACAATGTTTCAATGTACCCTTAATCTTTTCCCAAGACAGATAATGAAGAGGAATTAAAAATAAAATCTTTGAGCTATGGATAAAGTCCTACTCACCATTTAAATCTTTCTGATTCCAAGCTGTAAAAGAGTCAAACTAAAGTCCATACTGATGTGACTATACAGTAAGATCATGTCACTGGGATATAAGAAGTTAAAAATACTACATTATTATAGTTGCAATTCAGTATAAGAAGTATATTTTTCTTGTACATATTTTAGTGAAGAAATATCAGTACATGTTATGCTTGCTTAAGATGATGGATTCCTGTAGCCTGGAAATTTCTTCACTTTTCATAACCATCCTTGATAACTTGTCCTAATACTTAATAATAACCTCTCATCTGTCAACACTTATTGCTCAGTTTGCATCACCTAAATCCTTCCTGTTTCCATCCTAGTTCATTTCCTTCTGATCTGTCTTTGGTAAAATTGGAATATGATTAAGTTCTTCATTTTCCTTTAAAACTAATCATATTTTTTCATGGTTGTTTTTCTTTCAGGACAGACCATGTGACAAAGATGTCCAGCTAGTATTTGTCCAAGTTTGAGGTAGTTCTCTTTCAACAAGGGCATGAACAAGCAACACTCAGTGATTAAAGAACATTTGGGGGAAAGACTATCAAGTTACTTCAGTACTGCAAGTGGTTCCTTAGTGTCGAGGAAAGTTATTAAAGATATTAGGGAAAAAATATCAATGAATCAGAACTAAGAATGGCTTAGATGAAATAGGCAGAAATGGAGAACAATTACATGATGAACACCATACTTATGTAGGCGGGTCAGAGTCAGATAAATCCATGGAGAACTGGGGTGGCCAACTGAAGAAACAAGAGTGAAAATGTTCCAGCTAGATTTGGAGGAACTAATGGAATATTATGGAAGGAATCTACTTGAGAATGGAAGCGAAAGGTCCTGTCACACTTTACCTGAGCCCTGTGTTATCAGAAAATGACACTTAAGAAATATCTCCACTCTTAATATTGACTAACCTTTAAGGACAATTCTGCCATCATGTATTTTAAAGATATGGCCCATCTTCATTTTTTTTTTCACATGACTGATAGGACTCATAGACCATTCTCTTATCTACCTGCCTCTATAAGATACCAGACTTCATATGTTAGTCAAATTTCTGTCACTACAACAAAATAACTGACACAATTCTCTTACAAAGAGAAAAGATTTAGCTGTAGAGGTTCTAGCCCAAGTCTGAGGGTCCCATTGTTTGAAGCCTCTGAAGAAGGCAGTCTGTCATGGCAGAAGTACATGGTTGACCCAAAACAATAGTATGAGACAAAGAGTGGAGAGATTGCCTATGAACCAGGAAGCAGAAAAAAGGGAGAGAAAATTGACAGGGTCCTATAAACCTCTTCAAGTGCATGCCCCAATGACTTAAGTGCCTTCCATAAGGCCTCACCTTCCAAAGTTTCCACCACCCAATACCACTACCTTGAGAACCAAACTTTTAGCACAGGGACTTTGAGGGACATTCAGTATTAAAACTATAGAACCCCTTTTCTTTTAATTAATAAGATGTTCATTAATGAACATGCTCTCTATCAAATTACCTGAAAAAAAATCTTTTCCTTGATTGTTTGTTACATCTTTTCTTTTTCCACACAATACATATTTGTTTTAAAGGTACCAGTTGAGAGTAGAAAATTTATTCTGAGTACTATTCACACTCTGGAAATGGCAATTGTGCTTTAACAGAGGAAGAAGAAAGGAGCGAAAGTAACTTGGAACCAGAAAAATCTTCATCTTTTCTGAAGGAAGCTCCTTATGAGCTGAACTTAAGACACAGAAAATGGTTCTGAAGCCAAGTGGTACAGCTGGGTTCTGACCCATTCCCAGTCCCTGCAGGAGTGACACGAATGTGTAATACGGGATGAGAGAGTGTTCTCGACAAGGATGATTGTAACATCTAAATTGGATGCCTTTTCTCCCATAAAGGGCATATCAACACCTGTGCCAGGCTGAGCAACAGGGATGATCACCAGACTAGAGACCACAAAGCCCAAAGAGCCTGAGGGTGGAGATAGGAGAATCGACCAGCTGTAAGGTAAGAGACCCTAGCATCAGAAAGACACAAATGCACCACGAACAATAAAACTATCTTGTCAACCTGGAGAGGCATTTTTGAAAGACCAGTAGCAGCTAGAAGGAAAAATTCTTCTTAGATGCTAATTTGAGGTGGTCAGATTATATTCCCATGCAAGCCGATTCACTATAGTTTTGCAGAAGCCCCTTGCCCCAGTCCAAAACTAACACCCATACTGACTTTAGTTCAAAACTGCTACACTCACTTCTGCTGCCTCTCCCCAGGCAACCCTGAAGGCTGTCAGAATGCCCAAGGTGTCTGTGTGTTTTCCTTCTACAAGATTTCCAGAGTAAGGTGGGGGAGACACCTTACTCTGGAAAGTGGATTTAGCAGGAATGAGAATCCAAGTAATTTTTCTACAGAGAGTAAACCCTGTTACCCTCACACTACACTCAAGTACTGAGCTCTTTCCCCAGCTGATGCTTAACACATCACCTTGGGGTACACATTCACTTCACTGACCTCCAACAGCAGGGAGTCCATTATCCTCAATCAATCAGCAGCATCATATTCCATTTTATATTACTAATTTACTGTATTGAATTAATTTTTAAATAGGCAATATATATGCACACAGGAAAAATGGTAAATATGCAAAAGCACATATAGTTAAAATTAAGTTTCTCTTTCTCCCTTGACCCTTGGTCCTTGTTCCACTCCCCAAAGGCAAACAAAGTCACCAATGTGTTTTAAGCGTTTACATGAAGTGTGTATGTGTATCTCCTGAGTGTTCATTTACTAGGCTCTTCTTTGTACATGTTACCTATGATTCGTTTTGGGAAGACACACTATACATTATACTGCACTCCCTATTCAACACTTTGACTTTAGATTTATTAACAATGCATATACAAATTCATACATAAAAAAACTGCTCCATTATTTTAAATAGCTACAAAATCCATTGAATGAGTATGACATACTCATATCAAATTAGGACCCAGTTGATGGGCGGATAGGTTATTCCCAGTCTTTACAAATATAAAAAAAAAAAAAAACATGAAATTTTCTCCCTTCTGTATCATTTTTGCCAATCTCTCTGTATATCTATATCATAAGTACTTTCAGGAAGCATTTCTGAGTTATAGCAAATGCATTGTTGTAGATATGAGAGGTATTGCTAAATTGCTTTCTGTGGGTGTTATACAATTTTACAATTCTTCTGCGTTGTTTCCCCACATACAAATGATACATTCTGCAGTCAACTTTGTGGTCTGAGTATACAAATAACATTTTTTTCTTTTTTTGCCTATGAAATTTCTATTTCTCTTGGAATAAATAATTACCTTTTCTAATGACTACGACACCTTCCTAGATAGTCAGTGGCCATCTTGAATTCTTGAATCTTCCCTGTATTTTTCTTTGCCCTTCCCTAGCAACTAGCCCATAGATCTGTACATGGAAGGTACTCCACAGTGTTGTAGAACCATTGATCTTGTCCCCAGCTTCACTAGGTATCATCAGCATGTGAACTCATTGTGCCTGAATTATACTCCCTTTCTCAGTTTCCAAGGTGGCCTCATTAGATAAAGAACACAAAATGTGTCTCACCTACTCCTCTGTGCTGTTGGTATTTAATGAGGAGTGTTTATGTGGAAGATAAATATAAATTCAGATTCACGTGTCAATAGAATAAAAGAGGATGCATGCAAATGAACTTCTTGACAGGATGTAGGACTTAGAGCTTCTTTGGATGGGAATTTTTCATTTGTGAAGCATGTTATGCCTTAGGGGAGGAAAACAAGATTTGATTTTGTTTTTTCCTAAGTTAAATTAAGTGAATGGTCCTGTGTTTTCAAAGAGGAGGTATACTTCAGATTCTGATAGGATGATGGGATACTCCAAAGGAAGTAACTTTTGAATAAATTGAAACTGTCTCTGAGGTGACATGAGGAAGGGAGGGAATTGATGTACTCGTCTAATGAGCAATATTGTTAAAAACCCATTCCAAAGATCATGGTGTGCTCATGGCAGGTAGTTGAGTACAACATTCACTGAGACGTGTGTAACGGTAGTGAATGCTGATGGTATGTGTTTGAATATTTTTTCATCAGTCTTCTATACACCCTCAGAAGTAAATAATAGGTTAGGGAATATAATTATTTATTTTTAATCATAAATTTACTAAAAAGAGCATTTTATTTTCTTTCTTCTTTAGCACTGGTTTTTATTTTACCAAATGAATCAAATCCAAGTATTTCCCTCCCAACTGCGTTGTAACTTTGCATAATATTTACAAAGAATTTATGGAATTCTAGTAAGTGACTAGTCCCCAGTTTTTCATTAAACTTGTACAAGACAAAAGAAAGACAATTTCTGAAATGAAAGAAAACACACACACACACACACACACAAAAGTAAGGGGCATCATGTAAGAAGTACATATGTTGTCTAGAATCAATAAGCCAAGTCCATACCTTTCCAAACTAGCTACAGGTCCTCTCACTTCCTAGTTTCCTTCCTTGGTCTTGCAAATTACCCAGAAGAGTCACATAGAGAAGAGTACATATCCTACCTCCTGCATTAACTATGTGACCTCCAGCAAGTTAATTCAATTCTCTGAGCCTTGTTTTTCTATTTTCTTTCTTTTCTCTTTTTCTTCTTCTTCTTCTTCTTCTTCTTCTTCTTCTTCTTCTTCTTCTTGTGTGTGTGTGTGATTTGAGGATAAAAAGTAAGATATTCCTCCCAGGTGTGTTATAAAGTTTAAAAATAGATATAAAATGGCAAACACTTATTAGGTATGCTACAGATTTAAAACTTCAGAATCACGATTTGGAATCCCCATTCCTTCACCTTCCCTAATTAATTATTTAGATTTTCACTTTTCCTTTGAAATCTATTATCTTTTTCTTCCTTGGCATCCCTGTTGCTAGCACCCTAGTTAGGTTCATGCAAGTGGCCTGTGGTTTCTTTCCCTTGCCCACTGTATTCACTATAGCCAGATTCATATTCCTCAAGTTGACTCCAACTTCTTACTGAAAAAAGTGAAGCTCCTAAGTAGTAATTATTCAAATATTCAGGCCCTGCCTACCCACCTTCACATAGTTTTCATCAGTCAAAATGAACCTCTCACTATATTAAGAAACATTCTGCATGCTTCCTCTATGGGATCTTCTCCTATGACATATTTTCCTTATTCCTCATGCACCAGAATCCTATTAGTCTTCAAAACCCACCTTTAGCACAACTTCTAACCACCTCACCTTACTCACATTTCAATTTCTATAACTTATTTCAAACCACTCTTGGTTATAATACTTTGCACATAACTTCTTTTGAATGTAGCTATTTGTTGTCATTCTTCATTTCTGCATGATATTAAATTTCATTGAAAACAGAGGATGGATTTTTTTTTTCCCAGAGACTAGATTTTATTTGCCTTGGGATGCAATGTGGCACAGTAGTTGGGAGGAAATGCTTGATCAGACTGCCCGAGTTTTCATTCCAACTCTGTATTTTATTCTTTGTGTTTACAAGTTCATTGCCTCCAGCTCATTTTCTTAATCCCATTCATTAATATATTTATTCATTTATTCAAGAAATAATGAATAAATAATTTATTCAAAAATATAGGAAAAAACAAATTCATACAATTACTGTGTCCTGTGAGTACAACAGTGACCAGACTTCCTGGTCCTGTGACTCATGCCTTTACACAGGGCCCT
Source organism: Glaucomys volans (assembly GCA_020662805.1). Taxonomy (NCBI): domain Eukaryota; kingdom Metazoa; phylum Chordata; class Mammalia; order Rodentia; family Sciuridae; genus Glaucomys; species Glaucomys volans. The sequence goes on from JAJEJO010051987.1 coordinate 136,534, forward strand.
AAGCTGAGAAGGGTTTTGCCCTCATCTTCGTGCTTTGCTGTCATCACCTAGAAATTTTTAATAAAACTTGGAACAAGGGACCTACATTTTCAATTTTTGCTAGACTCACAAATCATGTAACTAGTAAAAAAAATAAAATAAATAGATAAAATAAATAAATAAAATAAACATGGTCTCTGCTCCTGAGGGAAGACAGAACACAAGCAAGCAAATTAATAAGTAAGAGAGGAAAATATCAGACAATGGTACCTTTTTGATACACTTACCTAGGTATCAAATTTAAACTTGCTGGCCAAGGAAAGCCACTTAAAGTTACCTTTGAATTTGGGATTTGAATGATAAGCCCACCATTTAAAAGGCTGAGAGAAGGACATTACCTGAAGATGTTAAGGAAGAAATGAAATTGAAGAGTTTAAGAAACACTGCTTTTAGTGTTAACAGGGGTCCATTTCACCTTTTGAAAATAGCTCTGAGGCTTCGTTTTTAAAGGATCAAGTTTTCCTTTTTCTCTTCTCCCTCTCCCCATCCCTAACCTGGGGGCAGGAAACAAGATTACCCTGAGTTCTCTGTGCTCCACAGGAAGAAGATATCTACCAAAGGACCAAGCAAGTGAACGTCTCCCAAATTGACAAGTGAATGTTGACACACCTTCGGCAGGCCCTGGAATCCTGTAGCAGAGCACACCAGCAGTGTAACCCTTGAAGAACTCCTTTAAAACCCCCCTGTTCTTCTTGATGGGCAGAACCACAGCCTTTGGGACAGTAGTCTCCTGTGTTTCTCCTTTGCTAGCAGAGCAAAATACCTTCTTTTTCCTTTTTCTCAAAACCTTGTCCTTGTTATTGAATTGGCCTTGGGGACAAGGACAGAGGTTAAGCAACATTAGTGAAGAAAAAACGGGGTAAATAATAATCAAGCTGAAAGATTGATCTGGTCCAGATTATCAAAACCAGGATACAGGGTTGGTATTTTAGTCTTAATGTGATAGGAAGACACTATAGGGTTTACAGTGAAGACATTAAATGTGATTGACATTTTAAAAGATTACTGGATCATAGGAAGAAATGAAGTAGTCATATCAGTATGGAGACTACTGTGCACTTCTGAACAAGCAATGGTGGTGGATTGAACCTGGATGGTACACCACCAGCTGGAAGGGAGTGTAATAGTGTAGGGCATGTGCTGGAGATAGAGGCCATGGGACTGTTCATAGGGATGTGGAGGATGAGGGAAACAGACAGACCAGGCATAACACCTACATTTTTGTCAGTCAAGTCATTGATTGAAATAAAGATGGTGCAGCAAATTAATTTTGGGGGTTGACACTACATGTTCTGTCTTTCATATCAATGTGGGGAAATGAACAGGGAAAGTAGGCATTATCACTATTCTAAATTAGGGAAAATAGTACCTGCCATGTGCTTATCATGCCCAGTCAGATCTTACATGTAAAAATGAAGCCCCAGGTTTACCACATAGAAATTCTCAACATGTATTGCTTCTTTGCTGTTTCTGAGTTGCTTGGCCAATATTCCAAGAATCTTGGAACAGTGACAGTAGCTCCAGAATGTCAAAAGGAACAGTAAACTGAAAGAATAAAATGATTTTAAATAAGAGAGGGACAGGAAGTAGAATTTGTCCTTCTCTTTAATAACACGTTTCTTATTCATAAACACCTAAGTGTTTCTGTGGCCTCTATGTTAGGAGTCTCTCACAAAATCCTAGAATGGAAAAACGATGGACACTTATGCAGCAAAGAGAAAGTACACATTTTACCACATGACATAGTAAGCTGTTTAAAAGCATCTCTTCAAATATTCTACAATTGACACCTGATTAGAAGTCCCATCAGTGTTCCTCTGCTGAGAGATCTGATAGAAGCCAAGGTGCTGTTATTGTGAAGATCAGATTAATAGATAACCTTTTTTTTTGTGATTTAACTATTCCTCTGCTGTTCCAGGGGTGCAAATCTATTCTTTCCTCCAGCAAGGAGTCCTGGCTCTAGATAAAGTAGTTTTAACTTCTCATTGTTTGGACAGTATGGCAGGAAACCGCCATGAAGGACTGGACTTGCTGGTTAGCCGACAAACATCCAGATTACTTTTGATTTCTCTTATGCTTTGTTATTTCTCCATTTGAGGATGTAGATAGCACACATTGAAGAATTACGAATCACATAAACCATGTACTATTGCATATACAAGTATTTATTTCCTAGCATAGAGATTACTGATAGTTATATTAAATTACATATTTTAATTTTAACTTTAAATATTATCTAAATGTTGAAATTTTACACCTATTCCCAAGTCATAGCCTTGGTGGCTAAATAGTATGTAAGTGTATTTTGCAGTACCAATCAGTGCAAGCAAACCTATTTGGATGCAGAAATCTGACTCTAACAGTGCCAACCATTTGTTCCTAAGGGTCAGAATCATTTAGGATACATAAAATGAATGCAAAATCAAATAGCCATACTACTGCTCCTATGAAACTGAGAATTAAGGGGAAAAAAAGTTGTGGGGGGAGAAAACAGTGAATTTAAATGTAATTTGCAAAGACAGAGTGTCTTTGCACAGTGGAAAGAATTTTTATAAATAGCATTTCTGCTGTCCTGAGACCTTCTCCTCTGTTTGTCCCCAAATTCATTCTCTGCTGACTTTAGTTTCTCCAGGCATTTTCTGTGCAACACACTCACCAGGGTCGTTTGCATTGTCTCGATTCTATTGCTCTGCATAGGAAACTAAAAATACATATCTCGCAGATTTGTGTTACGCTAAATGATCATTTAAATGCTCACATCAGAACCCCTGGAATTTTCCATCTGCCTTTCGTCTGCTGGGCTGGTTGTGGAAGGGCACTGCTGAGAACCTCCCTGCGGGTTGGCTTTGCTGGTGGGTGTGATTGAAAATCTGTAGCTAACACTCGCAGAAACAGGGTAAGGGGAGAGTTAATAAAGGACAAAAATAGAGATCAAAAGATATAAACACACATCGCAGTTTGATCTCAATATCATTTTTTAAATAATACATTTGCACATTTTCAAGATCAGCATCTCTGGGGTTTCTTGCAAGGGACAGAATATTCTTATAAGTTACAAGGAAGCTGATCTAGTTTTAAAGGAAAAGGGTAGAGGTGGCAAATTGCCAATTAGATTGGGGGCAGGGATGGAGATGGGCAGGTGGAGATGGATGATCTTAATGTCAAGAAATTCATGCTGCTGACAGAGAAAGGGTAAAAACAGACTTTAGGCCTCCCAAAAAGAGGCATGCCAAACGTAGGAGGTAAAGCAAATCACACCCTTGCTTTTTGTTTTTGCTTACTAAAAGAACCCCCCAAACATGGAGATCATTATACAGAATGTCCAAGGCAAATTAAGGAAAATAATTATTGTAGCTGATGAAGCAGAAACCCTATTAGAGCTAAATGCTACTTCACAGTACTCAGTGGTGGAAGTTCTGAAGTAAATGCATTTTTCAGCATCTTTAGTGTAGTATATTAAATTAAGTTTTTAACCACTTTTCTCCTCCCCTTTATTTTCCCTTCTACCCTCCCTCTCTTTGTGCTGTCTCCAGGCAGGTGGTAAGGGGTGGGGAGTCTATAGGAAGTGCTACAAGAAAGAAATGGCTGGAAAAGAAATCTATTTCCCAACTCCTTTTTTCTCTAAGATGAAAAGTAAATAAAAACCTAGAGGGGTAATTAATGGTGGAGGACTGGAGCTAAAGTGACAGGAGTGACCTGTCACTACAGAAAATGGGGCAGAGAAGAGGCTTTTGAGAAGCAGAGGGAATGCTTGCCAGGCTTGTTTTCTGTTTGCACTTAAGGGAGTTCTTGCATCCTGAAAAAGATTTCCTTTATCCCTTTGTCCCCATCCTCTCTGACAAAGCGGGTCTGCAGAGGAGGACAGTTTCTTTGAGATGTAAGAAAGTTTCTATCCTTTCTTTGTTAATATAATACAGTTTAATTGATGTTCTCAGTTTATTTTTCTATATGATGCTTGGTGCCTTTAAATCTATACATTACATAGTTATTTAATTCAAATGAGAAGGATGTCAGGTACAGAGAATGAGGTCTGACATTGCTTGTACATCCCAGGATGCTCCAGGAACAGTTGCTGTTATTGACCGTATGGCACATATGTATTAGATACAGAGAAAAGCAAATTAGTTTTTGTTATCCCTGAACTTTGATTTTCTTTCCTCCTAGGGAAGTGTCTGGTGAAAAGAAAGCTCTATGACTTTTGTGATCACCCACTCTGACAATCATAATGGATAGAGATCTTTAGCCCCCAGTACTGTTCTGACCTCACATTGTTCAGTCCTCTGCTCCTTTACCAGCTTTGTTTTTCCTCTCACTTCCTCCAGAAAAGGACAGGGTTTCTCACACGTCCTCACCATCTCTGAAACCCTATCACTTTAGCTCTAGTCCTCCACCATTAATTACCCCTCTAGGTTTTTATTTACTTTTCATCTTAGAGAAAAAAGGAGTTGGGAAATAGATTTCTTTTCCAGCCATTTCTTTCTTGTAGCACTTCCTATAGACTCCCCACCCCTTACCACCTGCCTGGAGACAGCACACTCTGCAGTACATGCTATCAGCAACAATGGTTCATACATAGAACTTTGTGTCTGTGGACAGGAATCACAATATAACACTTCAGTTTCTCATTTCAGTCTTTAGCAAAGCTTTGCACATGGCAAGTACTCTGTTAGACTTGGATAATAGTTTTGATTATCAAAATAGGATTTCAGATTAAATAATCCCATAGAGATTAAAATACTTGTTTGCTAGTAGACCTCAACTTTTCCCAAACCTCCCAAAATGTCTTTAAATAGTTCACATCAGCTGCATCCAGTACTTACCTGTAAACCCTCTGGAGACATACAGGATTGATTTCACACTATAGACATGAGTGCCTCTTCCCTCTTTGCCACTTAGCTGTTACATCACAAACAGTGAAAGTCCAACATCAAATATCAGATCAAATCAGAGTAATCCTTGTTTTTCTGAATTCTAATAATTTCAACCATTAAGACATAATTTGTACCAATCATGTCCCTAAACCCTTTATATGTATCAGTAATTTTTCTCACTAGTCTATATAGCTTATTCTATTGTTATCCCCAATTTTATGTATGAATAAAAAAAAGCATGGGATGTTGAATATTTTTCCAAGGTTAAAAGCTCTGTAACATCCCAGCTAGAATTCAGTGAGAACTTGGAATTTGATGCCCAAATCTTTAACTCATACACAGTGCTGTTTCTTATTGAATATTTGTTGCCAAGATCAAAACCAGTATCATATAAAAAATGCTGTGGTTATTAATTATATTTTCATAGATGACATTAGGAATTTTGACAATGTTTTTAAAAATTAAAGAGCTCACCAAGGTGGGCCATACTAAGTTCTCATTCCATCTGACTCAAGTTGATTGTGAACTGAGAATTGTAGATTTTTCCTGCTCTGTTAGCAGAGAGACGGTGCCAGTCACACACGCCTCCCTCAGCCCATTACCTCCTGGGGATCCGTGTGGCTGTTTTTAGGGGTGACATATTTCTCCCTGTTTTCTGTAGCAAGCCAGGAGCACTAATCCTGGGAAAGAGTTCCAAGTTCTTTGTGCAGTGGTGTTTAAAATGCAAGATCCCTGTCTGGGAGAGAAATGACTTGAAGAGCCTTAACGCAAAGCCCTGCTCTGCTCTTCAAGCAGCTGTGAGCCTGGCAGACCCCGTAGGCAGAGAAGGGACTTGCATGGGCCATGATGATACATATTCAGTAGCAAAGAAGACTTGATTCTGCACCTTGCTGGTTTCAGCTGCCAGATTGTGAGCGATCGATAGAGAACTTTGTTAATGATGTGGAATTCACTTCTGGCATGCTCTGCACAAATACATATGCAATATATTATTAGTGCCCCCAACAACAGGTCTGTCCAGATGTGATTTAATTTAAAGTCTGATTATCTTTCTTTTTCTTTTTGTACCTTTATAATTGGAACGTTGTTGATCAGATTCTACTTTTTATTAAAAATGGCAAAGCATGTAGCATTTTTGTGAAACAATTTATTTGGCAGCAGAGTTTAGGACATCAGAGGGTGGAGGTAATGGAATAGCAGTAGATGTTATGGTAGCCCAGGGGAGAGCAATGCAGAGAGCCCTGGAGTCCACATATTTAAGAAACACAGCAGGAGGTGGGGAGGAGAAGGGGATTATCTTTGGACATTATTAGAGAAGATGTATTTATATAGATTCCTTTCCAAAAGCAGAATCCAATCATCATCCCATAGACAAATGTAGAGTCTTAATGGCAAATGTCGATTTAATATTCGAGTCTGAGTTTTTCAGTAAAAAGACTGAATTGCATTAGGAGAGCTGGACTAGAACTGGGTAGACACGGAAACCTAATACCACAGCAAATAAATCTGGCAGTACAATTTAAAGCTGAAAAGAAATAGAAAGATAAATGATGTCATAAAAGATTCACAGGGGCGTTTTTAACTGAACTGCTAAATATTTTAAAGCAGAATAGCCAAGGCCATTTTGTATTAGAAACCCAAATGAGTGGCTCTCTCCATTTATTAAATCTAGTTCACTCAGTGTAGATCGAGCCTGTTTGGTCTGAACGGTACTGTACTAGGCACTGGAATCCTGGAATATTCCAGCAACCAAGGAGATGGCCAATTAGTAGGGGAGACAAGGGAAGCAGTAAGTATGGGTAAGAATCTCCTGGTAAGACATCTTAGATCTTTATTCCTGCAAACCCATTTTAAGGAAGAATCGTGAAGTTTTTACCTTGTATGGAATCAGGATATCAGTAGACCCATAGTGGCAAATGGTACAGCAACATTCCTAAGGAATCAACTCCTTACAATAGACCAGGGTCCAATTGGGTCTTCCTTATAGTGCCACTTTATCAATTACTGCTCTAATATTCACAGAAAACAGATCTTTCCATGGAAATACATACTGCATTTGGACCTCAATGACAGAATATGAGAAGGGCCGGAAATGGTAATCAGTGGAGACATTTATAGCTCTAAAAGAAATTGCAATGGGAAAATAAATTTCTTAAGCCCTCCACAGAATTTGCTGACTGGGGAGCTGGTTGATATGCTCAAGGCCTCTGTTAATGAAAAAGAAAAAGAACACATGCAAGAGGATCCTCAATTCACAGCAGGTTTTTTTTAATTGAACATTTAAAAACTTTTTAGAAACTGGAAGACCGTTTTAATAAAATGAAACGAAACCATTAGCAGGCAAAGTCTGAGGTATTTATCTGGATCTGTCCTGAGCTGACCTATCGCTGATACTTAGGGCAAGGCAAGCACCCTTTGCCTACCCTCCAGTTACCATCACAAGGACTTTATGTCACATCCTGCTCTTTGTTCAGGGTGTCCCTGTACCAGTGAACATTGAGTAGAAATGGGAAAAGCAGGCACTGAAGTAGCAAATGTGCTCTGAGTCCCCAAAGGGAGACTCCACTTGTGTAAGAACGGCAGCTCCTTCCTGTTAGTAGAAGGGTAATCTCATGTGTTGAGACAACTGCAAATCTCCTTAGGAAGGAATTCTTCATTTTATGTATTTTGGGAATTTTTTTACTAGATCTGTTCAGTCTATGAGCTCACTGAGCATATAAGCAGACTGGAATAGGGGCTGCATCAGCATTTGAGGTGAGGAAGCCAGGCAGGTAGGAGAGAGATAGTGACTTCACCGGGGCTGTGGGACCACCCAGGGACCCTATTAACTTGGAATTTCATGATAGGAGAAGGATGTTGTACCCAGTTCACCTACTTTAAAAAAAAAATAATACTTATGCTCAGGGATGCCCATGCTATTAATTTTCACAGATCATTTTTAGAATTAAGTACCTTTCTCCTTCCAATACTGTATCCTCTTACCAATCTTGTTCAGACTTTGAAATCACCTGTTCTCATATTTTCTTCCCAATCTTTAAAAATCTTCTGTTAGGAGGAAGTCTTAGGACAGTAGACAGTCTTTGATGTGAATTACTAAAGGTTCAATAGGTACTTTATTCTGGGCATACATGGAACAAAATAGCCAAATGTATCAAATGAAGGAATATGTTTCTACTCTTGGAGACCTGTTGAAAGAGGGGCTTTGAAAGTGTGATGTCTTCCAGGGCATCTCGAGTCACCCTGCAATGACAGGTCACTCTAGCTGTGCTTTGAACTGGGCTGTGCTGGGCTCAAGTGGAGACCCCTTGGTGCTCCCTCTCCCCAGCCCTCTGCTCTCTTGACTGTGGGAGGCAGACAGTCTAGGATAGCAGACTACAACTATGTATTAAGGTCTTCTTTTTAAATTCACATACATTGAAAGGTAAAACTCTGTTACATATTATAATAGAATCTCAACTCTTTGAAACATTAAATTTGAACCTTCAGTTGACTAGATTTGTATTTACTTTGCATTTGTGTTTAGATGAATAAAGGGAAAAAATACAAAGACAGGAGGGAAAAAGAGACAAAGTGACACGTAGTGATTGCTGAACATAGAAATAAGAAAACTAATCTCAGTGCTCTGTCTCAAGATAAGAAGACCCATTAGAGCCACCTTTTGCATCTTTGCTGATCATCTTCTACAATCAGATTCAGAGTGATGCACAGAGGTCTAGCAAGGTCTGATATTGGAAAAAATATTTTTCTTAAGAAAAAAAAAATCAATGATGTTTACAAGACTCACCATATTGAAGCATGAAAATAAAATCACACATCAGAGTGGTATTTTCAACATAAAATTTTGAAATTGAAAAATGTGATCGTCAATGACCTTCAAAAATTACTTCACTGAATTTTTCATAATCTCATAGAACATCACAAGCAGTGACCCTTTGATTCTCCACATTGCCTTGAGAACAGAAAAACACAGTGTCCTGCAAAAAGTATGGTTAGCCAAATAATCACTGTAGGAGTTATCGAGTCTCTTTTGAATCTACTAATCTCTTTGGCCCATACTTTTCCTGTCACATATTTTAAAGTGTAAATATGTTATGAAAAGCAATACCATGCTTGTATTCATTTTCTATTACTTAATGAAGAGCTGCCTTTCCAAAGTGGCTCCTTCTTTCTTTCATATTATTAGATTTTCTGTATTTTATAAAAGTTAAAGATTATAATAATATAAAAAGAGGAAAAATTAGTACTACTTGTTATATACCCTGATTCTATCACATTAAAATTGTCCACTTTTTAAAAAATAGCAACTCACAGAATGTACTTATGTTTGCTTCTTCTCCAGATACAGTGCTAAGACACTTATGTATAAACTCACTTTTATATATGTTACTACGGAAAGCATGGGTGATTGTCCCCTCACTGACTGATTGCTGTCAATGTTTTGCGATAAAGTTCTAACAAGTTTTTCTTTTCCCCAAGTCAGAAAATGTAAGATACTGAACGGGGCTACTCTCCTGTTATATTTGGGTGCTTAATACTGGCAATGATTAGCTAACATCTTTCGGGGTCTGTTGGTAGTAGAGACAGCCTGTGCACATTCTCAGTGTTCCCTTGAAAGCAAGAAGCCTTAGCAATAGTGAGAATAGAGCATTCAAATAAAGCTCCTAAGTCTGACCTGGCCCTTTCAGTAATGTGAAGCTTCTATAGGTAGCAACCTCTTTCTTTAAAAAAGAACTTGCAGACATGCAACCCCTCTGCATCAAATGATCATTATGTATCTATTCCCTAAGAGAGGCAGGGTCCAGGCACACACAGTCTCTATAAAACAATAGGTCCTTTGGGGAAGCTCTGCGTGAACCACTCACCAAACCTCATCTACCCAATGGGGTTTACTTCTCTTTGGGGATTTCCACCCAGTGGCCCAGGGGATCCAGTAAATCAACCTAGAGGTGGAGGGGTTCCTTTACTATTTCCAAGTAGGGCAGGGTACTGGACCTGAAGCAGAAACAATGTATATGAAGAGGTAGCAAGTGATAGGGTAGGTCTGCATTCTTACTGCCCTTGACTATTTAAGCAGTTTGGAAAGCTGTGTTGATGTAGTCGTTTGCATTGTGGTGTAGTCATTTGCAGATTCATATTTAAGGATGGTCACTTGTATCATATTGCAAAACTCCTGGGGCACCATTCCCACTGTGACCAAAGAAAGTAATAGTGCCCAAAATTATGTAATCCATAAGTGAAATGTTGTGATCATGAGGACATTTTTCCCTATGGATTTTAGGAATTCTGGGTTTTCATTTATTCACTGTCTAAAACTGTTACAGTTTTTAAAATTAAGACTGCCATTATAAATGTCAGAATTTTGGAGAAGAAAGTTCTTTATAATAGTCAATATGCAATTTTAAGAAAAACAAGGATGATGGGGGGAAATAAGATGTGATCATTTGGCATTGAAAGTCTCTAATTAAACAGATAAAGTTCTCAAGAAATTAAGGAATAAATAAATAGCTAGAAAGAAATCATTTATGGTCTAAAACAAGTACAATGCCAATTTCTTTCTTGGGGGGATAAATATCTTCTTTATTGAAACATCCTTTCCTTATTCCTCTCCTCAGAGAGACATCAAATTCTGCAATATTTCCCCCTCCTACATTCTTCTCCTACACTTGTGAAATTTGCTCTCAGAGTTACCTGTGACTTTCATGGAGTCAAGTCAAAGATTTGACTCCAAGAAAAAATAAACACAAAAAATTCTTCTTCCAACTTCCAAGAATACATAGTTGCTTACTATGTATGTTTATCTTGCAGTTGCTGGTATCCACATTTGACTTCATATCCTCTGGAGAGAGGCTTCTGGAGGCTGACAGGAATCACTTCGTTCACAAACAGAATCTATTTACAGTAGAGCATTCATTACTCAAGTATTGGATCTCAAGAAGACCTCATCTTTTTTACATATTTCCTCAACACAAAACTTGGTGATATTCGCAGCTTTTAGATTATTAGAGAAACACATTTTTGCTACTTGGTGTATTGGAAATACCAGTAGATAAGGAGTCAAGTGGGAACAGTTATATATTAGACTTGGCATTATGATTCTAGAATGGTTTATTCAAACACATGAAGATCTGTGACAACAAAAGATTTGTTTCTTTTCATTCTCCTGCAATGAAAGTGCCACACACAGTACTTCTGAGAACATAAATGTCACTGTTTTCATCAAATGGTAGGATATGACTTAAAGTGAGTGAGTGAGAGAGAGAGAAAGAGGAGAAAAAAGGAGAAGTGGTAAGTGAATCCAAAGGCATTTACTCAGTTTTCTGTGAGTTTTTATATACTTTTTTGAACAGGATAATATAAGCCATGCATTTCAAGTGCAGTAGACATTCCATAGGGAAGTCTGCAATTGTTCTGCTTTTCCAATTTTCCATGGTGTGACATTATGAGCATGATAGGTTTCACGGACTTGTTGAAATGTGTTGTCCTCAGGAGTATAGCCTTCCCTGCCTGGCCTGGTAGGGCAACATGGAGCTCAGATACACCACCTGGGTGCACAATGTAATCTCCCACAAGGAAGCAGGGGTGCAGGAGGGGATTATCCCATTCTCTCCCTATCTGTTTACATACTTCCCATCACACATTTATTCTAGGTTCTGGTTCTCAGTAAATCACTAAGCCACATTCATTCTTATGGAAATGTGGTGATTCTGCAGACTACCTGGTCACTTCCCTCAGCAGTTACTTCCTCTTTTGACAGAGGCTAAAACCTCATCAGACAGGGCCTTCACTCAAATTTGGATAGAATTAAATTGCTTTGGTCTAGGCAAGATGTTTTCATGCTGTGAGTAGATACAATTCCTCAAACTAGATCTCTACAGACTGAGAGTGAAATTCTACCTCTGTTTTTTTTGTTTTTTTTTTTTTCCCCTATTTTTTTTTTTTTTTTTTTTTTTTTCCTGTTGGGGAGTGTCAAGCAGTTGAAGAGAGAAGTCTTCCTTGAAGGAAGAAGGAAAGATTTTCATTTTGTTTTCATGTATATTCCAAGTAATTACCTAGTCTACAATTTATGATTGTCACCCTGAGGCCACCTCCAGCTTTGTGGAAAGAATACACCCACTTAATGAATTCTCTCTGGCCTCCAGGCCCATGGCCTTTCATGACTAGGTTGATGGGTTTCCTGAGATGGCTGTCACTCTGAATTGTGACAAACTTTTCTCTTTCTGCAGGGCAATTTTGGATATGTATATAAGTTGTAGTTTGCTCTTCCCAAATCCCAAGTCTACAAAGTCAACATGGTGGCAGACAGTCACGTCCAGGCACTTTGGACCTTTTCTGTCTGGAAAGTGTTCCTGTGCCAGGACATTCAGCAAAAGACAAGACCATGGATGACTGAATGTGGTTTGCCTTTGGAGCTAGAGTCAGACCTTTGAGCAGAAAAGGAGGTAGCTGTCATAAGTAGCAACTCATTTCTCTGATGACAGAGAAAAAGGTGTTGTCATGTCAGGGGCATCTGAAATATACTTTATCCCAAATATATCTCTCACTCAGACTGGCTGAGGATCTGCTGACCTTATTTAGTGAGTCTTTGCTTTGAATTTCTGAAGTGCTACTAAAGCTGCATCTCTATGAAGGAGAAGAAAGACGTGTTACATCATCCTCTTCTTTGGCGTCACTCTCGGCTGGGCACAAAGTGCCTACCACTTAAGAGAGCTCTGGTTAGGACATGAGAGGGAGGTTTCAAAAGACAGTGCCAATCAAGTTCCAATCTAGATTCTCTAGAGAGTAACAACTGTCACCCAAAGATAGTAATGTACCTAAATGTCAATTTATTTTCACATAACCCACATTTTACTATTGTTTAGATACCATCCTTCCAGACTGAATCTGTAACCCCAGTCCACTTCCCATGAGCCTCATTTCCTAGGGTTGTGCCAGCTTCCAGCAGATCTTAGGCCTAAAAAACAATTTTGATTTGAGGAGGGATTTTGGTATTGGATATTAATCCACAAAGTTCACTACTGAAAATATTCCTTGTTCCTGCCCACGTGGCCTTTCTCTGTGGTTTACTGATCTCATTTGAAAATGCAGTAGTCTCTGTTGGTAACAAGAAAGCAACAAGAGCAAGAGGTATTTGGGAAACTGTCAATGTCCTTTTTTTTAAAAAAAAATTTGGTTTTAGTTAGTTATACATGACAGTAGAATGTACTTTGATACATCATATATAATGGAGTATAATTTCTCATTCTTCTGGTTACACATGATATAGAATACCACAGTCATATATTTATTTGTGTGCATAGGGAATAATGTCTGATCCATTCTACCATCCTTCCTATCCTCAGAACCTCTCCCCTCCCTTCAATCCCCTCTACTTAATCTAAAGTAACTCTATTCTTCCCTACTCCCCCCACCTCATTGTGAATTAGCATCTGCATATCAGAGAAAACATTCAGCTTTCGGTTTTTTGGGATTGGCTTATTTTGCTTAGCAAGGTATTCTCCAGCTCTAGCCATTTACCAGAAAATGCCATAATTTCATATATATATATATATACATATATATGCATATATGTATATATATATATATGTATGATGGAATATTACTCAACTGTAAATGTCCTTTTTACTCTAGTCAAAGTTTTTCTTTCTATGGTGTTTCTTTGTCCTTTGAGGAATCTTCCCAGGACTTTCAGGGACCTTCTCACTGTGATGCAGCCACACGCTTGCCTGAATCTCTTCCCCTTTCCTTGATCTACTCTTTCTCCTTATGACTCCTTCAACCGGAGAAATCCTTTTCAAAGCTGTAAGACTGGGGTGTCCTGGGGTGAGAAACCATTTTCCTTGCTTGGGCAGTTCTTTCAGCTCTCTTCTCTGAACTTAGAGATAACAAACTAACCCTTCCAGAAAGCAAGAAAATACACAAAGAGGCACAAAGAAAATATGAAAATCAGAAGGATTTGATTTCACCAATAGGGTCTTCATGTATCTGTCTGCATGCTCTTAAGTACCACCTGGGGTCTGGTCAAGGCGAATGAAGGTATAAAAATATCTAGCCAGAGTTTAGCTTGTTGAAGCACATTTCACTACCAAGAGGAAACATCTTCTTCTAGCACAAGATAGGTAGCTTTCTAAGCAAACCCCATATTGTCAGGAATTCCTGAAAGTGAAAAAGAACTTCCTATTCCTGGCAGCTGGGTCAACACACCAGAACCTTTGGTCTTTGGTTCACCATCTTTATAATAGTGACCTGTATAAAAGAATGTGACTTCACGCCTCACCTAGTTCTGGCCTGGAATTGTGACTTCCAGTGGGCTCTCCTTGTGGAAAATTTTTTGGTGTTTCAGAAAAAGAGAAGGTCATGAGGGAAGGTAAGGACCACATTTTCTCTTAAGAAACGTTTTTCTATCTGGTGAAACAGCAAACTATAACCTGAGCTTAGAAAAGGAATGTTCTCAAAAAATGACAATGACAGCTCCAGCTTTAATTCACTCCTCTGACTCTGACAATAAAGTGACAAATGAAATCAGGGACTGTCCTGGAATAGCTATTGCTTTGGTGGTTAAAGAATGTGGCACTTCTCCACAGGAGCTGAAAAAGGGATTGTTGGACAAAGTGATCCTTTTGTTTGTTTGTTTGTTTTTTACTAATTATTCATTTGTTTATTGAATCTTTGATTGAAATATGAAGCACTTGACCCAGGGATTCTAGCAAATGCAAGTACCTCCAGAGAGTACAGAGTAAGAGGTGATAACTATACAGTGGAAGGAATAGTGGAGACAGGGAAACCTGGAGAGGCCTGCTTGGTCTAAAAGAATTCAAATGCATTCTCTTTAACACACAAGTGAACCAATACTATGGGAAGATTTGAGTCACTCACTCTTATACCATTCCTGCAGGAGGACATATTAAGTTAGAAAAAGGAAATAAATAAATAAATATGACTATTCATATCCGCTCTTACCACACACCTTAATCGATTGTGATTTTTTTTTTTTTTTTAGTAAATGAAGGATCTGAGACATTATGTGACTTGTTTAATTTATACTCTCATAGTGGGGCAGGACAAGGAATCAATCACTAATAAATGTTCTCCCAGTTGCACTGTCATTTTATGCCATCCTGCCACCTGCATTAAGGACTTTGTTATCAAATTAAAGAGTGGAAAGTGAATCATGAAAAATAGGCCAGTGGGGTGCACTGACAGAACCCTCTAACTTGGGTTGGCTGTAAGAGAAAGCCTTACTTGTTTCAAAGGTTGGGAGACTGTCAAAGGCACATACATAATGTGTGAAGAAACTCGGTGACTAGTGGTCTAGGTACTGTTGCTGACACTTGCATTTGGGAGGGAGAAGAAAGAGGTACCTTAGGTTAACTCAGGTGCATTGACTAAAAGGTGATCTTTACTAGAAAAGAAACTTAAGAAATGGTTGTTATTTCCAATCCATGAATAAAATCATAATTTGCTTCATCACTTCCACCTTTAAAACCATAACTCTGTGATTCCATGTAACAGTGTTACAGTAGGTAAACTGTCCGTAACTGTGTAAAACAAAGGAGCTGTTTTCTGCTCAATCTGGATACTTAATTTCTAGTTAATATCAATGGGAAGAGAACTGAGGAAAAGAGAAAAATGCATGAGATTTTGTTTTGGAAGAGCAGTGTTTCATGGAATCTTATAGAAGAAATTAATTCAAATTGGCTCGGATATGAGCCTTGTCATATGCGTCAAAGATTCTCAGAAGAGTCCAAAGCAATAATGATAAACAAGACTGTGTCTTGCTGGGAGGAGGTGGTTATTACTATGCCAAAGGCTACATTTCCAAAACAGCAGTAATCAGCTAATTGCTCTAGTGTGTACCACACTGTGGGACTCCCTTTCTGCGAGAGCCTGCATAGAATTTCACAACTTGAAGCATTAGGAGACAGGAAAAGAAGTTTGTTTTGTTTTTGCTTTTTTGGATTTTTGTTGGTTTGTTTGTTTTCATTTTTGTTGGTGTATTCACACAATAATATTTAGTTAACTTTGAAAATAGCCACCCATCCAACTAAAGCTACCAGGAGATAGGCCAGATTACCATTACTTGAGACCATGAAGTCTAGAACATTTCTTACAACCGGATTAATTTAATGCTCTAGTCCTTGGAAAAATAAAGTAAAAGTGAATTCCTGCTATCTTTCTATGGTTCTTTCTTTCCAGTAAAATTGTTTCTAGCTTTTGAGAGCGGATACCATATAAGGCACTTTTCACTAATTTAACCCTTAATATCCATATGAGGTAGGTACTATTATTTTTGCCATTTTACAAATAAGAACACTTAGAGGAAACTCATCCCAAACAAGTGCCCTTCAGTGGCAGAGGCAAAATTCAAAACCAGAGAGAATAGGTGTGGAATGCATGTACTTACCTTCTATATGACACTATTTTAATTGAAACGAAGCTCTTGATTCTTCTTAAGTACACAAGTAATGTCTTTATTCTCTGGATAAAAAATAAAATATAATAAATTTCCTAAAAGGACAGATGTTACTTTATGTGTATAGCATTTTATTAGTTTTGAATGAGCATTAGCTCTCCCAAAATTGGCCTTTCAAGTAAAGAGTAGAGTCTTGAATTACATTAATGTAGTTCTCTTACTACTGAAATTTGAAGAACCTCTAGCAATTTGTGTGTGAGAAGTGGGGTGAGGATGTTGTTTTATGTTAAAAAGACTTTCATTGTTAGGGTCATTACAATGGACACCATGTTCTGGTGGTCCCTGAGAATGACTCCAGAGGTGTGCCAAGTGGCAGCTCTTTACATGTGATGTACTTGAAATCATGACCTAGAAGTATTGACCTAGCACTTGGACTTGGATCCTATGTTAATTATTGCCTGCAGCACTCCCAAAGGGGAGAGGCAAACTTTGACCTAACTCACTCTATTTTGTCTCTTCCTGACTTGTTCTTTTCTGAGTTATTCTTTCCCTCAGGTTATCTTAAATTTCAGGATCCCAGATCTGATACAGGAACATCCTGGAACTGAAATCAAAACTGCCCCGACCCAGCAGGGGCAGTTTTCTTGGGACCAACAAGATTGTGCACTACCAGTCCCAGGGTAATGTTCAATGAGACCACAGCCTGACTGAGACTGCTAGTTGTGCAAATCCTCTTCCTCCTGCCTTTGTTCTTTCCCTATGTCAACCCAAAGCTACCTTTGTATCCTGAGGACTGCATTTGGATCAGTTCTCCCAGTGTGGCAATATGAAGAATCAATTCCTTTCCTAAATTCATCACTTATCTCTTGTCTGGTTAATTGGGAGTGAGCCTGGTCTCTTGGAAACCAGAGCCAGGCCTCTGGCCTAGGACTTCAGTAACACTCTTACTGCCACCTACCATAAGACATGAACAAATTATGTTGAGATTAGTTCATAGGGGCCTGAAACACAAGTGAAATCTTGGTAGTAAATGAAATTGTGTTTTCCTTCCTTGTATTTAGATATTTTCAAAAATTTTACTTTTTAAATTTACCTTCAGTGAAATTAGTATTTTTATTGTGTATGGTTCTGAATTTTAACTAGTGGAGAGATTCAGAAAACAACCACCGTCATCAGGATGCAGAACTGTTTTGGTAAACTCCAATACCTCCATTGTACTGTTCCTAAATATGGCGCCCACCAATCGAATCTCCTTTGTTCTAGTTTTCTCTTTCCCAGAAGGATGGAGAGATAAAATAATATAGTATATAACCTCAGGAGGCTGGCTTCTCTCAGCAAAGGTTTCCAGTTTGAAGCAATTTGCTTGGTGTGGTGGCACATACTTATATTCCTACCTATTCAGAAACTGAGGAGAAAGATCTCAAGTCCTAGGCCAGCCTGGCTGATTTAGGCCCTATTAAAAAAAAAAAAAACCCAGTCTGAAGAATTAAGATAGGTCTGTATAAACATTCTTGTACAGATATTGTATAAACATAAGATTTCACACAGGAAAAATACCTAAGATTGGCATAGCAGAGGCATACAATAAGTATAGATTTAATTTAATGAGAAAGACATAAGATTGGCATCACTGTGGCTTATAAGTATAATTTTAACTTGACAAAAATTCACAGTTTTCCAAAATGGTTATACCATTTGAATACTGTCAGGAATATATAGGGTTCTCTTGATTTCACATACCAGTTAGTACTAAGTATCATTACCGCAGCAGTTTACTCCTTTAAAGTTATTATAAATGGCATTATGTTCTAATTTGGGTTTACAATGCCTTTTTTATAAATATTATGAAATTTCTTGTATAGATTATAATTTGATTGGTGAATAGACAGTTTATTTTCTTTCCTTTGCAATCTGTTTATCTTATACAGTCTTTTAAATGTATCGTACTATCTAGGAAATTTAGTATGAAGAACAGAAATGATAAGAATGACATCTTTGAATGATGTGATCCTACAATATATACTATCAGAAAAATGAGAAATTACATTCCATTTATATATGATCTACCAAAATGTATAAATGCATCCTTCTGTCATGTACAACTAATTGTCATGTACAGTTGTCATGTACAACTAATTAGAACAAATTTAAAAAATTTTAAAAAAGAATGACATCCTTGCCTTTTTCCTGATCTTATAAATAAAACTTTTTTTAAAGAATCTTTTTAAATGTTGTCAGTTGTAGTTTTTTTTCAGATGCTCTTTATCATGTTGAGGAAGTTACCTTCAAGTTTTTATTTGCTTTGTACTTTTATCATATGTGTAGCATGAGTTTTGTCAAAGGTTTTTTCTGTCTCAATTAGCATTCTCATGTGGTTTTATTTATTTATTTTTATTTATTTATTTTATTTATTTATTTAATTATTTATTTATTTTATTTATTTTATTTTTTTTAATGACCTTGCTGGGGCCAGATTTAACTTTTAAAAAAATATTTTTATAGTTGCCAGTGGAAGTTTATTTACTTGTTTTTATTTATTTATACGCAGAGCTGAAACCCAGTGCATCACACATGCTAGGCAAGCACTCTACCTCTGAGCTACAACCCCAGGCTGGTTTTTCTTCTTTAGTCTGTTTATATAGTGGATTGCACTGAATGATTTTTGAGGGTTGAACTAGCTTTACATTCTCAGGGTAAATCACAGAACTGCAGTGCTTTATTATTTTTTAATATTGCTGATCTGATTTGTTAGCAATTTTATTGAAGATCAATATGTGTACATATATGAGAGAAAAAATTAGTTTTTTTTCTAGTTTTTGATGGACTTTTTGTTTTTTTTTGGTGTTTGTGTGTACATGTATGTTTGTGCATACTTGCGTATACTTAACCTTGCTTTCATTTCAGTCCAAAGTAATTTAAGAAGCATTTCTTTTGCTTTTATTTTCTGGGAGAAATTCTGTAGACCTGTTATTAATTTTTTAAAAATGTTCAGTAAAATTTACTAGTGAAACTATCTAGGTATGGAGATTTCTTCAGAGGCTTTTAATAATAAACTAAATAATAAACTAAATATCCTTAATATATATATATATGATGGCTCATATTATCTAGTTCATA
This sequence comes from Glaucomys volans, assembly GCA_020662805.1. Lineage (NCBI taxonomy): Eukaryota > Metazoa > Chordata > Mammalia > Rodentia > Sciuridae > Glaucomys > Glaucomys volans. The sequence goes on from JAJEJO010051987.1 coordinate 155,971, forward strand.
TTCAGTGAATTTTGGTAAAATGACTTTCAGATAATTGATGTGCTTCATCTAAGTTACAATTTTATTTGAAAAAAGTTAGCACTTGCAGTATTTCCCTTTTACTTCAATGTGGTAGAGTCTGTAGTAATACCATTTTATTTTTTATGTTTCTCAAAATATCAAAATTTACTATATTGTATTATATATGTTTTACATTTTAAAAAGTGTGCCTAAATATCAATTTATTTTTCTTTTAAAAATATTGATCCTTGGTTTTATTTAGATTATTTCGGTTTTTGTTCTTTTTCTAAATTTTTTTGTTTGAATTAGTTATGCATGACAGTACAATGCATTTATGCATTTTGATAAATCATACATAAATGGAGCATTGTTCTTTTTTATTTTTCTTATATTATTTTGCTAATTTATAAAGTTTCCTTGGAAAAAATCTTAAACTATTGATTTGAAACATATCTACTTTTTAGTATGAGCAATTTGATGGTATAATTTTTTTCTACTGTTCTGGCTCAATTTTGATGTGTTGTATTTTCATGTTCATTTAGCTCAAAATATGCTCAATTTTCTTTTGTGACTTACTTGTTGTAGTGTAAATTATTGAGAGTGTTTTGTTTAGTTATCAAATGTTTGGAGATTTTCTGATTTTCTTTATTATATTGATGTCCAATTTAATCCATTATTTAGTTTAATGTTGTTTGGGTTTGTTTAATGGCACCAAGATGGTGCCTGTTTTATATAAATATGTATATATATATATATTTTATTTTATTCATTTCTTTATATGTGGTGCTGAGAATTCAACCCAGTGCCTCACACATGCAAGGCAAGTGCTCTACTACTGAGCCACAACCTCAGCCGGATAGTGCTTATTTTAATAATGTCCTATGAACATTTGAAAAGAATATATATTATATTGCTGTTCAGTGGGGCAATCTGTAAATGTCAGTTGAATCCCATCCATTGACAGTGTTCTTTTGTTCTTTTATATCCCTGCTGATTTTTTGTCGTTGTTGTTATTTAGTAGTTTTGACAATTGAAAAAAATGTTGACGTCTCAAAATATAATTATGAATTATTCTATTTCTACTTTATCTTCCATAAAGTTTTCCTCCATGCACTTTTGAATCTCCATTCCTTGGTATATACACATTGAGGACTACTAAAAGTTCTTGATAGATTGACCCTTTCATCATTTTGTAATGTCCCTTTTCATCTCAAGTAATTTTTTTGACTCTGATGTGTACTTTTTCTTATATCCCCATACTAAATTCTTTTGATTAGAATTTGCATGGTGTGATGTGATATAATAAGAAATATATATTAGCAAATTCATCAAAACCAAAAAAAAAAAAAATGGTTATGGGAACTCTGACTCTGGTCAGGTGACAACTGACTACTTGTTATTGTCATCTGAAGTGGGAGCAGTTTGTGGCACTGAGCCCAGCAACCTGTGGTTTCTGATGCCATCTCCAGACAGACATTGCTAGAACTGAATGGGATTATAGAACATTTACTTGATGGTCAGCAAAGAACTGGTTATTTGTAGGAAGAAGTTCCCACACATTTCACTTTATCATGTTTGGGATTTGATGAACATTTGAACCATGTGAATATTTGGGAAGGTGTTTGTCTTTATTTCTTAAGTGTATTTTATTCTTTGTGCTCTTTAATCTCTTTCAGGATTTCAAAAACATAATTATAAGACTTTTTTTATTTCTCAACATGTCACTGAGATTGTTCATTTAAAAAATTTTTATTTGTTTGTTTTGCTCAGATTGGGCAATTTTTAATTATCTACCTTCAGGTTTATTGGCTCCTTCCTCTCTCATCTCCACTATGGTTGAGTTCCTCTAGAAAATTTTCTTTATCGTATTTTAGGGTTGCAAAAATTTCCATTTGACCCTTCTTTACATTATCTCTTTCTTTGCTCAATCTGTCTTTGAAAGAATGTCTATCCATAAATGTCTATTCTTAATACCTGGAACATGGCTGCAATAGCTATTTTAAGGTGTTTTTTTTTTTAATAATCCCCGTATCTGTGTCATTGCTGTTTGGTGTTTGTCAGTTGCCCTTTCTCTTGTGTGTTGAGATTTTCTTCATTCTTTATAGACAGTAATTTGAATTATTAAATTAAAAAATACTAAACATTTTGACAATCATATTATCTTTTCTGGGTCTTATTTTAATCTTAATATCAATGTTCTTATTCTGTTAACTTGATTTGATTTGTTTTGGCACACATTTAGCCACTTTTTATTTGGGATGCAAACTCTTAACTGACACTTGTGGCCTACCTTCATAACCCTTTTCAGATTTTTTAATGATTTGCTATGTTATTCTGATTACACACATGCAGGTACCACCCACTGACCAACTTGAGGCCTCACTGGAGAGCTTTCCTGTACCTCAGTTCTTAATGTGTATAGTGTGCTTTTTATAGTGAAATGCCTGCTACATGGAAGATGGAAATGAAGATACCACAAGTCAAGGACTCCTGTGGTTTTTTGTGTGCGTGTGTGTCTGTGTGTGTTTTGCTGGAGATTGAACTCAGGGACTTGGGATTGCAAGGCATGCACTCTACCAACTGAGCTACATCCCTAGCCCTTCCTGTGGTTTTTAGAAGCTGGTGAAGGTAAGGAAACAGATTCTCTTTCAGAGCCTCCAAAGGAAACCAACTTTGTTGATACCTTGATTTCATTTAAGCCAGTGAGGCTTAATTTGGAGTTGTGACTTTCAGAATTGATTCGGAAAGTAGAGCATATCATTGTCTGGTTTGGAGACCAAGGGGTTGAGGATGAACTGAAGTGAAGATCAACAGACATAACCAAGTCAAGTAACAAATATGAAGCAACACCACAATGTGGGACAAATGAGTGCTGAAGTCATCCATGATAATGATAGCGCCTGGGCTAAAGAAGAGAACCAAACACAATTGGACCCAGAATGTTGCTTAAATACGGTGGGATGTAGAATGGTTTCCTGAAATAGAAGAGCTTCCAGTAGCAAGGTTTTTTGTTTTGTTTTGTTTTGTTTTGTTTTGTTTTAACAAGAAAATAATTTTTTCTGAACTGCCTAGGTCTTAGAAAAAGATTACTGTCAACACCCCAGCTTCAGATGCATATGGAAATGGGCTCTGGAGGTAAATGTGGAAGTGCATAAAAAAAATGTGTTTTGACCACATTATGTAGGGTGATGTATGTTGAGATCAAATACAAACAACAAAATATTTTGGTTGCATAGCTTGGTATAATCACAATTCTTCTATGAACACCAGAGTCACACCACAAAGGGCCACATGGGTATACTCTAGAGCAGGTCACAGGGCTAAAGGAGGGGGCATTATTTGCAAGCACATTTATTGTGGTTTCCAAATGGATGGCACAGGCAAGGTAGGGTATATATGTTGAGGATTAGATAAATGTAGTTTCAGCAGGCTCTGGGGCATGCTGATGATTTGGGCTGGGAATATGGAGTCAGAGCCTGACAAAAGAGGGGGTTGGAATGCAACCTGAATAGTCTGCTCAAAACTATTGAGCAGGGAACTGACTGACTAGGGTCTCAAAATTGGGTGAAAAATTTTAAAGAAATTTAAAGAAATACTATATATGTAGCAAAACTGTATTATTTTCTCCATCATTAACAAATCTATAAACCTTGTCATAATAAATCCAGAGCTTCACCAACTATGAATGTAATATTTTTAAGGAGCAAAATTTTTGCAGTTTTGAATATTATGCATATATTACATTTTTGTAAGAAGTATGTTTTCTTCACTGAGAAGAAAAAAGTCTTTATATATGATCTATGAAAATGTATAAATGCATTCTATTGTCAAGTGCAAGAAATTAGAACAAATTAAAAAAATTTAAATAAAAAAACAAAAGAAAGAAAAAGCCACATTTCCTTATCATTTTTTTAAAAGTTATCATATTCCGGTCTTCTCTTGGATTTCTCCCTTCCCTGGAAATCTGTGAGGATTTATGAACCAGGCAATAGGCAATCCAGGGAAATGAGAGACATGTCTCCTTTTGACCAATCTAACATGATCAAAATTGAGATTCACTGTGAGGTTCCTTGTCCTAATCGCCATCATCCATGGGAAAGCAGAGACATCCATCTCCTTTCACTGTAGCTCCCACAGCCATGAAGCTTAACCACTACCTAGGGATCTATGCCCCAAACCTTCTAGAACTGGGTGGTTGTCCCATCCCAATGAACATTAGAGCCAATCATAGAACCTTCCATCCCTCTGTTCTGAGAGCCCAATTCTATCCAAGTCTGAGAACAGAATCTTCCCTGAGAATTATGAGACCCCCATCTCCCAGCAAATACTTCAAAAGAGTTATTTCAAAACTATAAGTCAAGTCCATTTGGGGCATTTTTAAAATCTGCATTTGCAACTTTTTTATTCCTATGACTTACAAAAAGATATGAATTTCCCCTCTGAAAAAAAGAACTCTACCTATCACAAAAATTGACTAGACTTCTGGAAGTTAGAAAGGGAAACTTGTAATGTCTTAACATAGACCAGGGAAAGGGGACACTTTTAAAATTCATTTTTAAATATATATACAATGATAAAAAAGAAAAGAATGACATTACATTAAAGAAAATACTAAAGGAGGTTATATTCCCTTAGTAACACAAGGTGAGGTGGGTTTGTAAAGTTTACTCAAAAACTTTTTAAGTTAGAAAAGTTTATTTAGAAACTAGAGAAAATCTATTATATGGGTGGAATTTAGACCTGGTTGGAAACCTGGTGGGACTCAGAACAATGTACTATTAATTTAATAATAAAACATTTATAAAGAAAAGACAACAAAGCAAAAAAAAAAAAAGGACTCCAATTGTTTCAAAACCATTGAACACTTAATGCTCTCACTATTGCTTCATATGCTTATGCATAGTAGGGACTAAATCAAAATCAAAATAAGTAAATAATTAACAGTATAGAACACCATAGAACATTATGCTAATTTTTCTAAGAGTCAGTTTGCCTTCATGTTTTTTTCTAAGAGTTCCTCTTGGAACTTGCTTTAAGGGTAGATAAGATCCATTTATTACTAGCACTTTATTTGTGCCAACGTTTAGAAATAAAGGTGTTAATGATCTTCTAAGTACTTGAAACCATTTACTTTTGAGGAGGCATCTAGTATCTCTCCACTTTAACAATTTTATTTTAACTGCATTGGAAAATATATGGCCTAGTGTTCAGATGTTGTAATAGCCAATTTCAGTGGTAGTCCGTTTTGACATAATCATATGTTTAAAAATGTTAGATCCACATCAGTGAAGTTTCTTGGCATATCTATTTTAGTCATATTTTCATTTAGTGCTTCCTTGTTTCCTTATGTTTCTTACATTAACTTATAATTCTAGCATTTATAAAATATTTTATTTTTCCAATCAAGAACCTTAACTTCATATGCAACAATAATATGATGTGAATGTTTAAGTTGATTATACATTATATCCAATATAACATACTTTCTTTAAATTAATAATGTAAAGTAAATCATAAGAAATTGCATAGTTTTTATGTTATAAAGTCAATCAAATACTTTTCTTTTTGCCTCTATCTTCAAATTCTCTTAAGTTTGTTTTATTAAAGCCTTAAAATACAGAAATTATTGTGTCATTAAATTACACAAAACATTTATCTAGCAATTTAGCTATTATCTATTTAGCTCAGATCCATAGAAACTGACATTCCCTGAAGAACAGATTGTGGTTAGCATTCTGGAGGAGTAAGAGCTGGTGAATATGTATGCTTTGTTACAGAAGATTTAATTGTTTCATTGGCTTTAAAGACATGCCTAGGATTGAATAGGGAGAGTGTACAAAAGCATCTTAGGGCATATTGGTGTCTGGGGGTGGTAGGAAACAGCGCATGTGGATAGCAGAATCCAATTGTTACCTCAAAGAATGTAGGAACAATCAGATCACCTCAGTCACTATCCGAGGACAAGAACAATGAGCTGGGAGCCATCTGGGAGAATCGTGGCTGCTGAAGTTTCGCTTACAGAACAACTTTTCACATCAACAACAAGGGTTTCACCATCAAACCTTTGAGCTGGAAGACTGGTTTCCTGAGTGCCTTTTTAAAGAATGCCCATTGGAAATATTTGCTACACAATGTACAATAATTTGACATTCTTTGAAGCAACCAACAGCCGGGAAGGATCAGAAAGATATGAACTTTTAAGACATTGCTCATTCTAACTGACTTTGAACTTTAAAGCCTCCTTTTCAGTGATAAAGGGGTCTACAATGGAAGCTCAAATCTGGAAATCACAGCTTGAAATGCCCATCCAGATGAAGTCATGCAGAAAATGAAACATATCTGGCAGAACAAGGCTGTGGCCAGAGAAACAAGACAATGTCAAAAGAAAGGGCAAGTGGATAATCAGGATCCTTTTCTTTTCTTCAGCTCCCTCTTCCTCAAATGACCCAAACCCTTGCCCCAAAGCAGGAATTCTAAGAGTATATAGAAAAAACATGTGCAATCACATGAAGACCAGGGATGAAATGTGTAGAGGATTCAATGGAGTCCTTTGGTGACAGGCTGAATTTGGATTATGAGAACACATGCATGCAGAAGGTGAACAGGTGAGACGCCTCTGGGATGACGGCAAGCTGGGAATCTTGTATCTGCCATATATAGGTCATAACTTGCAGAATCAAGTCAGGGGAGGATGAGAAAGTCATGACGCACCCACCTGACTCTGAACATCTATGCGTATCCCTTTCTTTTCACCCAAATTAAGAAACTTGTTAAGAGTGGTTGTCTCAGAATGCTTAGAATTATTACTTGCATGTATTGTACATTTAATACATGAATGTTTTGTTTTGGTAACTGGGACTCTGTGTGTGTGTGTCTGTATTTTTTTTTTTTTTTTTACTAGCTAGCATTTAGCATGAGATGAGAACATTTTTGTTGTTGTTGTTGTTGTATCCATGGAGTTCCAATTGTCCCCTTTTCTAGGCCACTGAAAACTTTCCAACCACGTTACCATAGCCCTGTCTAGCTGCATTCTGAACAGTTCATTGGCAAAAATCATTAAGAATGACTCATTTCTCCAATTTTTCTCTTCCAGGGCAGATGCTCCTGCCAAGCTGTTGCAACTGTTCTGGTGGTGAGTGGTTTTATATGCTTGAGAGAAGTGGTGTAGAAACCAATTTTTTTTGTGTGTGTGTGTGTGAGACCTATAATTCTACAATTTCTACATAGGAGCAATAATTCATTTTAAAATTTCTTTTTCGCTCAATCATTTAAATAACATTGTGGACTAGTTGTGCCTTAAAACTAAAAAGTGAAATGTTCTTCTCTGAAGAAGAGAAAAGTAGTGCACTCAGAAAAAAATATATATGTATATTTATATTTATGGAATAAAAACAATGGGGGCAATCATTGCTTAACACTTAGACACATAATCTTACACAGTTTGAGTCACTTGTTTATCAAAACATGACTGTCTATGAATAGTTACAATGATTCAAAATCCCTAAATTGTGGTCTCCTACATTTTCCAGAAATTGATTGCTACTACTTCATGCCCTTAAGTAAAGAGGAAATATAAAGATGCCTTACGTACTAGAAAGGCCAACTGGTAAGACACCTAACAGTTATTCAACTTGGCTTGCTGGAGGGTGGCTTAGTATGATCTTAGAGTATACAATTTTCATACATTTTTAGAAATTTCATGTTTAGAAATAAGTTTTCACATATACTCCCCCTTTCATTTCTTCTGACAGTCCCATGAAATTTATATCTTCTCATTATTTCCAGACTTGGACTCCTGGTGGTGAATTGATCAATAAGTAGTGAGTCTGAGACTCAAACTCAGCACTTAGAATTTTAGTTACTTTTTAGGAATAATGCCCAGAAATCGAGATTTTTCCAGTTTTCTCTGGTGAACCAGATCTACTCACTTGTCTTCCTGCCTTGAAAAGTCTTTGGCTATATCCTTTCACCTTGGATGTTGTGGCTTTATTATGAGGGGGTCCCCTAAAACCTAAGACATAATAGAAATAAAATTAATGAAGTGAAGCAACATACATCAATTCTACCTCCCTAGAACTTTTCCACATGGTCAAATACTTGGGTGAGTTAATAAGAACAAAAAAGCAACCTGTATTAAACACGTGAATGAAAGAAAATTTTGAAAACAACTCACTTGGCCAATCTGTCATCAAATACTTCCCATGTTCCACTTTAATATTAGCTCTATTCTTTCTAACATTTGGGTGCCCAAAAGGAGAAAAAAAAGAGTTCTTTTTCTCAAGGAAGTTTGTATTATGGCTCATGATTTCTGAGGTCTCATCCATAAATAGCCAATCTGTTGCTCTGTGCTAGAGCGAGGCAGGACATTATGGCAAAGGGTGTGGAGGAGGAAAGCAGCTAGGAACATGGTACCAGGAACAGAGAGAGTTTGGCCTACCAGGCCAAAATATAAACTCCAAAGGCTCACCTGCAGGGACCCACTTCTTTCAACCACAACCTACCTGCCTAAAGTGACCACCACTTAATCCCCATCAAGATATTAATGCACTGATTAGGCTAAACCTGTTATAACCCAATCATTTCAGATCTAAACTTTCTTGCATTGTCTCATACAAGATCTTTTGGGGTATACCTCATCTCTAAACCATAACACCCAGAAATGTCCATTAAGGAGTCAGTTAAAAATCCCCTGCACCAATTAACTGTCATGTATCTTTAGTTGTATTCAGTGTGAAACGGCTTTATGAAATTGTTTCCTTAACTTTTATGACATTAACACTATGGAAGGTACAGGCCAATTATTGTGTGGAATGGACATCAATTTGAGTTTTTTCCTGAGGTCCCCATATTCTTAGATTCGAGCTCCAAGTCCTTGGCAGGCAATCACTGATAGATGCCCTGTTGGGCCTTTTCCATTACATCCTTGCACAGGTGCATGATGGGTCTTTTTTCCATTCTTGATGATGTTCATCTTGACCCTGTATTAGTATGGTGTCTGACAGGCTGCTCCACTATGATAGTACTCTCTTTTTATGTTCACTAAATATTTTGCATATTGACAAGTATTTAGTGTATGCTCAGGGTTCATGCCTGTGGGTGTTTGTGTGTGGTTCCAGAGTTTGTTGTGGGAAAGGGAGCTGAGTCCTAGATTATACTAGTTTGTGAAAAAGTATTTGTCCTTGTGTGAAAATTTTGTTATGGTCCCAATCCTCTTTAAGATTAAAAAAATATGGTATAATAGCATGGTGGCATTTCAGATTCTGAGACAGGAGGGACGCAAGAAACACAAAAACTAAAATATCAAACCAATGTGTCATTTAATAAATCCTTTAAATTTCTTTAAGTATATTTAAAGTGTATTTTGTGATTCCTAAACACATTCCTAAGCTGTTATTTGCAGCTTGTGAGACAATTGAGAAACATGCTGCTCTGAAGAAACTCCTGAACTCAAGGCTAAGTCTTCTGTCACATTTTATTCTCTTACAGACTTCTGGCTCCTACCATCTCAAAAATATTTGTTACCTAAATAAATAGATGAACAGACAAATTTTAAGACAGGCCTTATGATTCAGCATATTGCATTTTGCAAAAGTACCTCTCACTGTTTCTTTGGAAACTGTATGTTGTGCACATGTCTGAGAAATCATGAAACTCTCCTACACAACTAAAAATATTGACTCATAGAAACATAAGCCTGGGGGCTGTGGTTGTAGCTCAGTACTAGTGTGCTTGCCTCCCATGTGTGAGGCAGTGGGTTTGATCCTCAGCACCACATAAAAATGAATAAATAAAAAATAAAGACATTGGGTCCATCTATAACTAAAAATATTTTTAAAAAGAAACACAAGCCTGGAAGCATCAAAATGCTGACTTTCAGTTTAACTGTGTGTTCTATACTTTAAAATAAAAATTTATTGAGAAGGAATCATTTGTTTAGCATCCTACATTAACACAAAAATTTATTGACTAAATAAGTTTGTAAGTCAATTCATTATCTTGCAATTGTGTGGAAGAAGCCTTTTAAAGTTTAGATAGGCAGACAAAAAACAAAGGCACACACTCAGCTGTGTATACTCAGCTGTGTAAACTTTGCTGAGGTTCACAAGCAATAAATTACATGTAAATTTGTATATTTTTGTATATCCCTCAAAAGTATTTTCAACTTATTCTTCCTACCCAGATTCTGTCCCAAATCAAAAATATTGAGGGAAAAGCCAACACACTGACTTTCTCTTTAACTTCTGCTGTGTTTCGTTCAACTTTAAGCTAAACTAGAATGAATTCCAAAGGCTCTGAAAGGATTAGGTTAAGATATAATCTTGAAAATACTTAATAAACATAGGGAACTGGAACGTATAACATCCAGCCAGGAATCCAACTGACTTCTACTCAAAGTGGCCCCCTATGATAAGCCTACAGACGTGCAGAGTGTGAATCAACAGATTTGATTATTTATCCTTCCATTTCCCTAGCCACAGGGATAGAGATTTTGCCGGCATGTCTCAATGCCAATCCAAACAACGATAGGACTTACCACTTACAGCCATGGTGCACATTCCTCATTGGAAGGTTTTATGAATGAGAGCTCATTAATCAAACAGTCATCCCGAAAGGCAGATCTCAGGCAGGATGTGAACTTGGAAGGTGTGTGGAAAAAGTCAGGTGCAAAAGCATGCACTTACTGAGTCCCCCATCCGTGCTTGGGTGTCAAAGATCTTTCTAAATAACCTACACTGACTAACACTTCAGTTCTGCATCTCTGCAGAGTTCAATCTGCTCCTATCAGCTCTAAGAGAGAGTCTAACCTTTGCCTTTAGAAAGACAACTATTTAAAATTCAGCTTTATTACAAATTAAGTTTTGCAGCTTTGGGCGACCTACTTAAAATGTTAGATCTTTAATATTCTCATCCATAATAAAACATGGATATTTATTGTCTACTGTTGTTGAGAGACTTTTATAAGATGCATAAGCAAAGACTCGTGTAGGGTCAGAATATACCGCTTTCTATTTATCTCTTGAGAAAAAAATGTACTAGACTTGCTTTCCCCAAACCCTGTCATTTTTCTATTAGTTAAATTTTATAGTCGTCATCACTATTGCCTCTACTTTATTATCTTTTTACAAAGTTATTCCGTGTGTGTGTGTGTGTGTGTGTGTGTATGCATGCAAATATAGTGAATCTCTTTTACTTGAAAATCTAAAAATGGACCATGATTTATTTGATTTATTTTCTTTGAGCAAATAATACTTACATTCATGCTATGGATGCAAATTGTTGTTCTAATTTTGCAGCTGAGGAAACCAAATCTGATAGAGATTGAGAAATATGAGTAGCATCAAATGAGCAGTTGATATCTCAACTGAATTCAAATCAGCCTTTCTAATCCCAAAATCTACCTTCTCCCTCTGACATGAAGACACAATTGAGAGTAGAATATCTACAAAAAAGACTGAGGGTTAGAAGCCACTTGGATAAATTGATTTCCCATATTAGCTGCTCATTTCACTTGGAGGTAAGTTCTAATTTAATCAGTAAATGGGACTAACTTGAACATGCAATTTAATTTCTTCAATCTTATTTCCCTACTTATAAAATGTAATACTATGAGAGATATTCTTCAAAACATTTCCAATTATGTAAAACACTGATATTCTTCATACATACCAGAAGTTATACATGTAATTTAGAATAATGAAATGCACTCTAAATTTTACATGCAGGAATATCTTACATTTTATTATTTATACATTTGAGAATATACTTCAGAATTACATATCTCATAAATGCTTTCTGTAAATAATGTATTGGATATGTATTTTTGCTTGCAGTATACAACATTTTCCACTGAATGCTTATCTGAACGCTGATAATGAGAAAACCAAGTCTTTGGGAATTTGAGCTCATGTTTGTGAACGATTTGTGTCTTTCTTAGAACTCTCTCACTATTATAATGAGTTGAATAGGCCCCACTCCCCCCAAAAAAGAAAAAAAAAAGATTCAGTTACATTAGATTAAGGTGAGATCTTAAATCTAATGATTGTAGTCTTATGAGAAGAGGAAAAGGGGTAGAGGCACAGATACACAGGGAAGATGACCATGTGGTGAAAAAACAGAGATGGGAGTGATTCTCCTACAGATCAGGGAATTCCAAGAATTTCCAGCATCCATGAGACAGGAGGAAGAAACAAGGAAGGATCTTTCCTAGAGCTTCAGGAAGAACCTGCCATAGTGACACCTTAGTTTTAAACTTCTGGCCCTCTAACTGATGAATAAATTTCTCTTATTTTAAACCACTCACTTTTTGATATTTTGTTAGAAACCTAGAAAACAAAGACAATTACAAGGAGACAGAAGTTCTAGAATTGCATTTCCTGAAAGTATTAGCCTGGACTAAAGTGAGGACTACAGAGATAATATGAGGAAACGGATTGAAAGAATTTACCCTTTCCTTCCACAAATCTCCATTGAAGTCATTGGCACAGCCTAAGTCATGCTTGGTAAAAGACAATTAAAACATCAAGGGAACAAATTTGGAGACAAGGAAGCCAAAGTGGAAACTATACAGTAAATCAGGTGGTAAAATGGTGGTAGATAAATACGGGTGGGATGTGGTGGAGATTGTGAGATTTGTGCTGGATTTAAAAAGTGGTGTCAATCCCTGGAGATGGCTGAACTACAGTGAAATAAGGGAAAGTGAGGCTTGGCTTGAAATCAATTTTTCAGAAAGGTAAAGTATTCAGTTTTGACAAGTGATTAGATGATTGAAATGAGATAGAAGAAAAGATCATTTGAACTTCAGAGGCAAAAGGAAATGACCCGGCAAAATTTTTAAGTTTTTAAATTTTATTGTCCTAAGAACACTAAATATGGGATCTACCATCTTAATTTCTAAGTGTACTATATAATGTTGTTAAATGTATTCACATTATTTTATAGCAGATCTCATGATTTTTTTCATAGATGACACTCAATGACCATGGATTAGTGATTTCTCATTTCCCCCTCATTCAAGCTTCTGATAATCACAATTCCACTATTTAATTCTATGAATTTGACTATTTTAGATATTTCTTACAAATGAAATTATGTAATATTTTTACTTCTATGATTGGCTCATTTCACTCAGTCTAATTTCTTTCAAGATTTATCCACATTATTGCATATTTCAAGATTTTTTTCTTTTTATGAATAAATATATTCTATCATATGCTTGCTTTTATGAAAGACCCTGGATGCAACCGGATAGTCTTTCCCCGCCATTTCTATGGGCAGAAACTGTTTCCTAGTCGTATTCCTGCTACATATACTGGTCAAAATCCTAACTCTAAAGAATTCAGAAAGAGCCTAATATAGGATTGAATTATGAGAGCTATAACATTATCCTTCTGACTTAATTGATTTCAAAGGAAATCGGTTGATCACATCAAATAAATTAATGATGTGCTGGTGTGTTAGCACTCATGATACAACTAGAAATACACAAGTACAATTAACACACACACACACACACACACACACACTCACACACTTAACCACCAATTCTGCATTTTGGTATAGCACAGTATAAAGACATGTAGGTGACCCAAAGTAAATATAAGCAGGAAAGAAAGTAGTGTGACAGTCTGTGACCCTAGGCACAGGAATTCTGCTGTCAGCATGAGCTTTCATGGAAGAAGAAGGGGTTGAAAGTCACTTTCTCCATAAGTAGTATGTTTATGTATTATTCACAGTAGCAAATAATTGCAAAATGTCAACATTTCATTTTCCTCTTAAGAGCTTCTTTTGATTAGTGACCTAATTAACCATTAAGAAGAAAAGGCTTTTTAAGTGTAAATATGAAAAGAGAGAGTGTTTCCTAGCAGCAATTTGTGATCTTAAAATGTCACAGGCAGGCACATCACGGAGGTGCTACCAACCAGCACTTTTCAAAAATATGACTCTGTGTCAGAAGCATGTGGTGTGGATTTGTTTAGCTTTTTTTTTTGTCTTTATTCTGAAACAAGCAATGCAAATATAGATATGGTTGCCCGAGAGATTTCCTTTCCTTTTTGAAAACCCTTCAACATTTTCTCTGACAGCCTAGGAAAGGTTGTTTTTAATCTATTTAATTTGAGGCTGTATTCTTCACAGATAATGACACATTTTCTCTTTCACTTCCTGAGTATATATGGAAAAAAATGCACAAATGCCACATACACAGGTGCGTGCACACACACACACACACATTCACATACACATGCAACTAAACTCAGCATATGTCACACTATACACACATGAAACACATACTTTAGCACACATATGTAAATAGGCACATGGCATACCCTCATGCACAACCCAAACCTGCACACAGAACTCATTTAACTGCACATATGACATATATGCACATATATATATTGCAGATACACAACAGATGGACACTTACTCACACAACTATGATGCTTACATGCACACAGTAAAATGACATGACTACACATGAATTTTCAAGGCATCTGCCTATGTCCTGACCCTACATGTCAAGGTGTGACATCTCCTGGGAGATCTCAGCTGGAAGCATTTCTGAAACAGTCTTTCTCACAGTTGACAGTAACCTGACCTTTTCTGCTGTCTGCCCGCAGGGACCAGGGATGAACAAGATGCAAAAAATAGAAAAACACAAACAAATATATATAACCACATAGATTTATTTTTAAAAGATCCAAGTCAGTTTTAAACCTATTTTATCATTCTTTCATTTCTTATTGAGATAATGAAATCATGTAATCAAACCCAAAGATTTTATAAGAACCTTCCCTTCTTTGTGGGGTTATGACAGAATCAGAGGCTAGACAATTCTCTATATTATTCAAATCAGCATAGATTATTTTTCACTATTCTGTTACAGCATGAAATTCATAAAATTGTAAAAATCAGTTAAACTTAATCTTAACTTTCCCTCCATTGTAACACACACACACACACACACACACACACACACACAATCCTTTATAAGGAACCTTTCAAAAGTGAGTGTTTAATTTTACTTTTCTTTAACTACTCCCTTCTGAATTACCAAGTGTAAATGGTAGGTGCTAGGAAATTTTAGTGCATAAATAAACCCATTTTAAAGAATGAGAATTACAATTTAATTGAAGAATCGAATGGTATCTATGTGTTTCATATATTTAGAAACTATTGACAACTTACTATGTACCAGTAAATGTGCAAGCCTTATTGATTAGCAAAATGAGAAAACCCCTGCCTTCCAGGGGTCTCCAGACCATGGGGAGAAATAAACATTACACTATTTTGAGATTAGTGCTTCTGATAAGGGAAGACTCAGTTTACTGCTTGAAAACAGATGAGAAAGCTGACCAAACTCTGAAGGTCAGGAAATTCCATTCCAACTCAGGCCCCTCTCTATCTTTATTCACAGAAACAGATACTTGGAGGCCCGTGAACTGAGGGTGAGACTCTGAGGTGTCAGAGAATCTGCATGGACTACAACCACCCTTTGTAAACCCACACTCTGTGGAAAATTTGCACAGGAAAATAAGATATTTAAGAAGGTATTTCAGATTTCAGTTTGGATACTGTCAGAATAATCCAGCAGAACTCTGTGAGATCAGTTTGACTATGCTGGGATTAATAACACTTTCTTGTTTTTCCTTCCAATATATATTCCTGTTTGAGACCTCTAGCTCTTAATAAAAGCTTGAGAAGGTGAGAGTTTGTAGATTCGTGTAGGTATGTGTGCATGTACATCTGTGTGTGTGTGTCCTCCAGAGCTTTGCTCTTGAACAATTTGCTCCAGGCTTGTACCTTGAGTCACTGAACTGAGCATAGCTCATTCTAGAAGTCACTGGATTTCTCTGATTCAGGCACTGTCACTTCTCAAAGTCAGATAAAGGAATTGGTGCCAAGCCATCTCTGTGGGAAAGATGATCTTTAGAAACAGTATGAAAAGACAATGTCTCTGAGTTTGAGTAAACCAGCACCCAGAGAAACTGAGGATACAAACTCCACTCCTGAGAATGTTGCCAGTCCTATTCTTGAGAAAAATAACCATCTTCTCAGTAAACTTAGAAGTCAACCAATTTTATTGGATCTTGTGCAATTTCTTCACAGTTTAGTTTAAAAGAAAAAGTTTATGGGTGACCCATGACCCATGGAATACATAACTATTTGGTTATGGATAGTGTTTTCAGGAACTCTACTAATGAAGCAGAGACCATGTGCTGAACTGCATCATATGTTTCTAAGACAGCTTCCCACTCAGCAGAACAGAGATGTCCTGATAGGAGTTCAGCACATGTTCAATGGTAATAGAGGCAAGGAAGCAGCTGGTCTAGCCCATGACTAGCAGCATCATTGGAGCTACTTGGCATATCCAGTTCTGATGTTTTTCTTGGAAGGTGGGTATTAGTTCTTCAAATTTTAGGTATTTTACCAATGAGCAATTGGTAGGGAAAATACAAGAGAAGTGTAAGAGAAGATGCTAAGGATTAGGGAAAAAGATAAGCAATAAAACTCTCTCACACACACAAGGAAGCAATGCCAAATGTATTAGAAATTCTCTGGGTTCTGTCTCACACATGCACATATACACACAAAGCAAATTTATCTACTCATCTTTAATCATTTGTAAAAGGAAGAAATTAAAAGAAATAAGATTTTTTGTCCATAGCCTCCTATCTTCACCATCCACAGGGCTCTATTAAAAGCCTGTGACAGTCCCATGCCTGGAAAAGATAATGTCAATATTCAGGAAAAACCCTCAATGAACTGACTTTTCACACATGCTTAAGACTCCTATAATAAAGCCAATGCTAAGCAGAAAAATAATTGACAAATCACAGAATTATTTTCTCCTTTATGTCCTGAAAACAGATGAAATTATTAATAAGCAGCCAGGAATTCTGTACTAATGGCCTAAACCCCAGACAGTCTTTTTCTGCTTTCATATCATAGATGATTTCAAATATAAATATTCTTTGGCTACTGAGCAAAGCCAGGTAACTCCTCTGAACCTGTGGTTGATGGCAATTAGAAGAGGTCCTCTCTGAGAACCCCTTTCAACCTGCCAGAGGGGTTGAACTAACCCTTATGCTTATTTATTTTATATTGTATTTAGTTACTGCAGCTACTAGTTATGGCAGTTTCTAGGTTAGTTTCAATAAAATTCATCTCCCCAGAGATCTTTAATATAAATTCCAGCAATCCTTAAGCTCACCGATTGTTAATGTAAAATTTATGGAAGTAAGACATTTAAAACCATGGTTCCTGTGGTAACAGATTCCCAAAGCAAACTCAATCTTGGAATAAAATATCTATCTTTGTGGAATGATTCTGCTTTTATTCTGTTTGAAGACAGAAGAAAAATGTGGATTCTTAATCACATCTTTTCTCCAAGAAAAGGTTTATGCAAGAAGCCAAAAAAAGACTGACAAAGGCACTGAATTTCATTTTGCAAGAGGAACAACTTTGTGTTTATTTGGGCAATGGGTGTGCCATCTTTTCCTGCTGTATCTTCTCAGCTTGCTCTGACTCTACTTCACCCTCACCAATGACCAGTTCAGCTGCCAACACCTACCTCTCATCTGCATGGACTCCAAGGCCCTTCCAACTGGTCTACCAATTTCTAATTTTCCAACCTACTATCCATTTTCAATATCAACAGCTACTTAGAAATACGTAATTGACAAGCTTAAAACTCATCAATGATTTCATATTTTCCTTAAAATAAAATCCAAGTCCAGGGTTGGGGATATAGCTCAGTTGGTAGAGTACTTGCCTTGCAAGTATAAGGCCTTGGGTTCAATCCCCAGCACTGCAAAAAAAAAATAAATAAAATAAATAAATAAATAAAAATCCAATTCCATATCTGATGCTTTGCTGGACTCTCTCAAGCCTCTACATAACATCTACATGTCAAGCCTCAATCTCCAACATTTTCTACCATATTGCATTGTCTTTGTATCTCTTTGTATTATTCAAAAGAAGAGTGTCAGTTTCATTCTTAGACGTTGTAGGTTTAACCATTCTGGTTCCCCCATTTATTCAAGCCTTAGTTCAAACACCCTCTTTTCAGAGACGCCTTCTCTGGTCACCCACCAAAGAGTAGCCCTCAGTCAATGCTTGTGATATAAGTCTGTCCTCTGTCTTTAAGACACTCAAAGCTATTTGGATTTGTGAGCACACAGACAGTGATAGTTAACTAATGGTATTTTCCCTGTAGATAATTTATGAAATCACATCTGAACTCTTGTCATTGGATTAAAATTTTGTTATCTTATGCTATTAATCTTCAATACATCATCAACATCTCAGGTTCACTGCAACCACATAATCCCAGAGTTGAACACTGAGTTATTTGGAAAGATTTTAAGACACAATGTTTTCCAATAAAAAATGTCAAGTATTCTGCCAAAGCGTATGGCCTGTACTGGGCAAAGCATAACACGATTGTAAGCATAGAATGGACCAGGTTCCTAGCACTATGCCATAAAAACTTGCCACTCCACTGATATGTGACCTTTATAGCTTGTAGCTTTTAAAATCATATTCTTACCCAGTGCTGCATATCATGCTCATTAAAATAACAATTAACCCTATAGACTTCTGAGTGACATTGGTATCTTTTACAAGAAAAGCACATGATTTCATTTCATGCAAAATGAATATAAAAGGTCATGCAAATAACTCAACTGTTTTCTTTCTATAAGTCACCATATGAGGTGAAAGAATACCAGCACAACTTAATTAACAGAAATATAAGCCAACAACTTCATATGGAAGATAAAGGTGGAGCAAATATAAGCAGACAAATTTTACCTATAGGGTGGCATGTAAGACATACAGACCTGGAATCTCGCACAGAAATGGATGGGAATCCCAGCCTGTGCACTGAAGAAAATTCAAACATTCCCAAATTGGATGGGCTTATTCCACTGCTTTATTAAACAGCCTTGCAGCCCTGGGTCATTTGCATTTGCATTAATGACTCTATATTAATGCAATAGCTTTTTTACTACACATAACCATTATTTGATTATCCAGTTCACAAATAGGTGTTTCTGTTCTGAATAATGATAATAAATCCATCTGAATTTGAAGATGTTGGAGTCAAACTAAGCCAACAATGGTTAGGAAAACCTTACATAGAATGAGAGGAAATATTTCATTTATAAATAATTGTCTCAGAACTTCATTGTGTCATCTCATTTCCATAAAAATGTCAAGTCAGGAAAGTAGTTTCATCTTTGAAACTGCTATCTTATTTGATAACAGGAGTTAAATAGCAAGTTAAAAACTTAATTGTGTGAATTTGGATAAATTTCTTCTTTTCCAAGCAGAAAATATCCTCCAAGACAGACAGACTATTTTAATGCAAAAATCCCTTGTATTTCCAGTATAAAATATATGCTATGAGAATATTCCAGATAGTTTACTGCTTTATTTTGTTTGTACATAGAACTATCACATTTTAGAACACAATTTAGTTGATGAACTTAAGTTATTAATAACATTGTACTGTTGGAAAAACTTGGTTTTGCATAGTGTTGTTGTCCACCTAATATAAAATCCTTTTAAGGTATAGATAAATATGTTGGTCATTATTTTCAGCCAAAATATTTCAAATGACATGGCTATCTCCAACTTTATGTAGTTCTAAGTAATTGCAGTTGATTAATTTCGACTGGAGATTTCTCCAGATCATATACTCTCCCAGAATACTCAGTATATCTACTTATGTTAGCTTTGATGACTATGAAAAAACACTTGTCATAAACAACTGAAAAGGGGGAAAAATAGACTTATTGGGACTCACAGTTTCAGAGGTTTCAATCTATGGTCAGTAACCTCCATTGTTTTTGGACTTGTGATGAGGCAGAACATTATAATACAGAGTATGTGGTGGAGCTAAGCTGCTGACCTCATAGTGTTCAGGAAGCAGAGAGAGGAAGGACCAGGGTCCCAATGTGCCTGTCAATGCCATATCCTCATGACCTAATATCCTCTGATTTGGTTCCCCTTTCCACCACTTCTCTCTAGCACCATAGACTGACAACCAAGCCATCGATACATGGTCTTTAGGTTCCATTTAAGAGACAAATCATAACAGTAGTCTTCCTCCATAGTAATTTTCCATCTGTTTTCTGGTACAGATCTCAACCATTCCTCATAAAACAGAATTTTTAGTTCTTTTAAAACAAAACTAATTTCTACCTCAACCTTTTGTCTGACTTTATTTTAATGGTTTGTAACAAAATACTTACATTGCTACATGTAAAAATGAGTGAAGATTTTTAACCGTCTCATACTACTCTTCCGCTCTAAGGGTACATAATTCTATTAAAGTAACCCAAAGAGTGTTAGTCTTTAATTCTCCACGTACTTCATACTTCATCATTGGTTTATATTGTTTTGAGATCAAAATATTTTTTATTTCATTTTTTGGATTATTTAATGGAAATTTTGCAAAACTCCTCACCAGGATATGGTGTTTATATTTGATATAATGATCAAAGAAACCAAAATGTGTTTTTCTCGTCTATTTTTCCTAGCAGAGCCTCCTCTCTCATTTTCCACATTTTTACATTCCTTGGCAATTTTCATCACTGATTGTGTTTGTGTGATTTACTTTTGTTTACATACCCTTCATGTTTTCCTCTAGAGTCTCAATCTTACTGGAATTGCAAAGCTCATCTTGAGAGTTTCTGTCCACGTCCTATTTCCTGATGAGACTAGCCGAAAGCATTTTACTCTTCCCTCTGAATTTTCTTAGCCAGTGTTCTTTCCTATTGATATTAATCGCACATGGTTCTGAATTATAATAGAGATTTGCACCCAAAAGTACTTTGACAGCCTAACCAGAACAGAAATGTTTTATTAAAGAATTCTCTTAAATGCACTAAATGAAGAACCAGGCAGCAAAAATCATTCCATGGATACTTTGTAAGTGGTACCAAAAATGAAAATGATTTGTCTATTACTGTGACTTGAAGAAAATGAGACTTCAGTCTCTACTTTGAAGGAAACTTGTTACACATTTATGAAATTTTATCTCCTTTCAAGGTGATCTGACTTTTGTTGGGCTACAGAAGGGATTGCACAGGTTTACACTCTATCTCCAGATTGTATACTCTGCACATTATCAACAATAGAATATATAAACCAAACACAGTGACACATCTCTATAATCACAGCTATTTAGGAGGTTGAGGCAGGAGGATAGCAAGTTCTAGGTCAGCATCAGCATCTTAGTGGGGCACTAAGGAACTTAGTGAGGTATTTATTTGGATATCTTCTACCATGTGAATTAAGAAAGTGGACCTCAGAGAAATTAAGTAACTTCCCTAATGTCAGGGAGATAGTATCAAATGACATTGATTTTGACATTCACTCTCACATTTTTTAAACTCCTTTGCTACATGATCAAAGAGATAGCAAGGGAGAAAAAGAGACAATTAGGAAATTAATATATGATTAATAGAAATAATGCAATCTTCAGTGCATTTTATTAGGCACATGTTTTGATTTCTAAGAACCCTAGAAAATCAAATGTGATATCAACACTACTCTTGTATCTTATAAGCACCTAATATTGGTTGAGTGAGTCATGGTGACTCTCTCTAAGCTTGGGTTTCCAAACTCCTTGCTAATAGTGTTCATGCTAATTAAATTCTTCCTAACATTACTGGTCACCCTTAAAAACATTTGAATGGACTCAGAAATTATAATGACTAGACTCCTAGAATGTATGATTCTAGTTAGGAAAGTGACAAGAAAGTTTCTAAACAAACCTTTCAAGTACCTTATCCCTGAGCTTCCTCAGCTCCTTTTTTTCAAAACAGTAAGGGCAAGTATTAAAATAAGGCATACCGCAAAAATTTGTAAGAATAGCCATTTACTGGCTCTGGATCAGCTTGACTTAACTTAAGTTGTACCAGTTGGATGGCAGAAGAGTAGAAAATATTCTTCGGTCTCTTTTATTTACATATTGATTTGAAGTGATAATGTTTTATTTTGATTTATTTTGAGTTTCAACATTTCAACTAATTAAGTCCAAAATAGTCATTTCCATTGGTTTTGCACTTAAGGAGAGTTACTTGAAAATCTGGCTCCTCTCCAAGGTAGGATTCCCTCTCCCTAGGGTGGGTTTTAACACCATGGTTTCCTACAGCAACTCTCAAGTGAACCGATAAAGATAAATCTCAGCAAGTTCAAAGGTTTCACATTCTATTAGAAAGAGAGAACAAAGGCACAACAGAATTAGAGACAAATGATGTGACCAAGTGCCATAAAGAAGGTTCATTAGAAAGTAAAGACAAACCTATGAAACATCCGCCTGAAAACTGTTTCCTAGAAAGGTCTGTCCTGGATTCAGTGACTGATTTGTGGGGGGTCACAGTGACACCAGTGAAATGGCATCCTTTGTTCACTGAGACTGCCACCCACCCAACCTGAATTTTAAATCTCTTTCATTTTTGAAATACATTTTTTTCTTCTCTTTCTCTGAACAGTCATCGGGAGGCTTAATTAATGAATTAGTATTTGTAGAAATCTTTGATATTATGAGATGAAAGGTTTTGCATAAGGGTGAAGCTCAGCACCAGCAGGAAAATGTCCTCTTGGTGACAAGATGCATGAAGTGCTAGGCTGGAATACATTTGACAACGGCAATTAAAGAGGTTTGATCCTGTTTTCCTGCTCTGTTTTTATCATGCCCATTATTCTGGAGGATATGAGGCTAATAGGGAAGGTAAATTCTCATTGGCCAGAAACTGTTGGTACCCACACACGTATACACATTCCCCAGTGGTTAAGGCAGGTGGGAAGTTTATGGGCAGCCTCTTTCTGGAGCAATAAAAGCTTCTTTTATTTCAAATTCTCTTTTTACACCAGTTGCTATTACTCTGAAAAGCTCCTGGCATTTGGAAGGCAATAAGCAGGGCATAAAATCCATTTTTTCCTGAACAGGTCCTGTTCCTAGGACTGCTTTTAAACTGACTAGTTTACAGCAGAGAAACAGATAGTCAGAGCTCCTGCAAAAACTCTCAGGAAAATCAGAGGACAGGAGATCTGCTAACCACCTGAGCAGAGCACATGGGTTTTGGATGAGTTGCAGACTGGATCTGTAATAATTTTTAGAGATTACTGAATTCCTTTGAATCAGAAATATTAAGTTGTCAGAATTAATGTTGGTTGTGGGTAGAAGATATGATGTACATGTCCCAATTTTATCTATGTTTAGGCTCACTCTAATTCTTTCTTCTGAGATAATCCAAGTCCTAGCTCCCCTTCAATTTGGGACATGGGAGGAAGTAAATGTAGAGTAGGAGAAGTTAGTGTTTTTTCCAGTGATAAATGCAGTGTTCCATCTAATAAATGATGTTCTATATTACAGCATTTTAGTGTGAAAATAAAACCAAATCACACCTTATTTTACATTTAAGAGTCTGGGTATGACACCACTGTACTTGGTAGCCTTTCCCTTGCAGAGAGGGAGTGGTTGGCTCCAGGCACAATCCTTGGTTTGAGCTTGACATGGAATGAAACTCTCAACTGTGAAATATGTATGGAAGTCAACAGCTAATTTCTGAAAAGGATTTTATGTCTGTTAATAATATGGTGAGACAAGTTCAGGAATTAAAGTAGTAATACCAATTCTAGAACCACAATTAAAAACATTTGAGAATAAAGGGAACTTCAATATCAGTTACAACTTGGAGACTGGACATAAATTTGGACTGATTTCCTAGATTTCACTTTATATCAAGTCCTCTTCACCCCTTCTGAATGATAGTGGTACAAGAATACCTATTGAGCATAGTGGCAGAATTGCAATTGCTAGAAGATAAAATTATGCTCAAATTAGTAAATACTTTAGTAGAGACAATTATATTAAATTGGTAAAGACATTTGCTCTAGGAGATAAGATATTATTCCTCACTTTCTTCTATGCAAGAGTAATAAAATCTATTCGCTAATATTGGTTTGGCAAGTATGATTGGGCAGTTTCCACCTCTCTTTTTCTGAGCAGAGAAACTGAGAGACTTGCAAACTTAACAGAGAAGCTTAGGGGAGGAGGTTCAGGGCAAGGAATAAAGATCATGAAGAATTTTCAGGAAATGAGATGGATAGATTCACACAGGGCTCAGGGCAGTCAGCCAAGGATATGTCTAAGGTACCTGGGATACAGGGATAGAAAGAATCCCCTGTTCTTACTCCAGGATAGGTAATTGGACGAAGACCATGGTTTCCTGTTGTTTTCTGTTGCAATCTATAATCTAACAATGAATCTGTGTTGATTTTCTTTCTGACAATTTAAAATGCTTCCTACATTGTTTCTTCAGTGTGACTATTCGTAGATGAGTTCTGCATAAACTGATTAACAGTTCACTAGCTTTAAAATATATGTCTAATCCTTCACAGAGCCTTTAAAGTTATAAAACAAATGGACTTTTTATAGCAAAGGCATATAGAAACAGGCAGTTTCATTATTAACACTGAATATACACTGTGTCAATGGTCATGTGGTTCCATGGTTAAAAATTAACTTGAGAAATAAATTTTGCACTATGTTTGAAGACAATGAATTTTCTAGGTGAACTTTGTAGTTAATTCTCTGTTTATTTGGTGATAGATGAGAACCAGTTTCTCTAATTCAATGGCCTGTTGATGGGATATATATATATCCCAGCATTTTTGAATGATTTCTAACTTTAGGAATTCCATTTTAACCCCCACCCACAAAGAAAGATTTCCAGTCAACAGCTCATGCACTTATGAGAGCTACAGTAGGGTTTCTTTGGAGGTCTTCAGAGGTAAGAGTAGTTTGAAGGGGAAAAGGCAGTATCTTGGGAAATAGATAGCACTTACCTCCTTCCCTCAACCCCAATCACAATAATGGCTTTGCCCAAATGAATAAACCATGGAATGTTTGCTATTTATAAGGTCAAATCAGAGTAAAGGAATAGTTCTACCCATTTATTATGATTGGCAATTTGATAATTTTCAAGAGGGTGATGATGTATTTTAAAGATAGCCTCTGGTCAAGGGGTTTATTCATCTACCGGTTCATTAACATATCAAAATCTTGAAGGTGGGAAGTTGTCTTTTCACTCCACTCGTCAATGCCCATCCTTTCACCAGCCCTTACTCTTTCCTCTCCATGGCAGAGAGTTGTATGACATTTACTCTCTCTAGCTCACTCCTTCCCTTTTGCCATTTTTATCTCATTCTTTATTCACACTCAATTTTCTGAGGTTGATAACAGATCAAAGCAGAAATGTCTGGCCTGGGGAGTTACCTCTTAAAAGGAGGGAGATTTTAGTCTCAGGGGGTAGGAGGGTAATGTAGAAAGAGATAATCTCAATGCCCCTAAAATCACATTCATAGGTGTTGATAAATTTTGTATAAATTTGCTTCTTCAGTTCAATATGCATTTATCTGCTTTCAGTTCATAATGTTTACCTCCTGTCTTATTAGCAATGCATTCTGGAAATGCTCAGACATGAAAATGGATTTTCATCACAGTATGAAGATGGGGAAACATGAGCCCTCAAAATGATTGTTGTGAGAATTAGCAACCACTTGCCAATTTCCTCAAGGCCTAGACCAAGCATTTTAATTTGAAATTTTATGAAGATTTGTATATTTAGAATTCAGTCTATAGATAGAAACTGGAAATTCTACTTCACTATATTCTTTATTCATGATGACATCACCTACCTGTCTCCTCTTAGACAGTTACCTTAAACCACCAGCTTTTGTGTTTTCCAGCAACAAAAATTACTACCTCTCTGTTTTCTCTTTTTCTTTCCAAATTTCAGATTCTTACTATGAAATCTTACATCAAAATCTTTGTTTCAAACACGAGTGATTAATCAAAGGTGCAGTTATTAATACCTTTACTTATCTAATTATTGTTAGATAAGTAAATGATTGCAGAAATGAAATGGGCACTTATAAAACCAGTTTTTCATTGCAAACTTTGCACTTTACACTATTATATCAGGTATCTTATATTTGGAAACCAGATTTTCTTTACATTTGAATTCCTCTCCTTTTTGTCTCTCTCTAAAACATATGCACATGCACATTTTACCTTTTGTAAAAGTAATGCACAAAATTTAACCATATTAATTATCATAAAATAATGGTGATCATTTGCATTATTAGTTATCACTCTTCATCTAAAATTTCCCTCCTAGACACAGCAAACCTACAATTAAGATAGACTTCTGATACAACCAAATAAAATCAATTAAATTTTACCATCCCTAGAAGGCCTCAAATTCTGAACTTGTAATTTCTTGCCTTGAAGCCAAGGTAAGTTCTGGTTTTATCAGAATTGGTTTTCTTATAGCTATTTCAATAAAGATATTTTTGTCACCTTTTAAGACAGGCCATCAGTCTGATTGGAAGTTTAAAGATATTAGCTTCAAGATATGCCTCATTATCAGTAGCCAGTGTGCATTTTGGAATGAGAGCAATGATTGTGTATTTATGTGCATACATGTGAACAGGTGTATGAGGAAGGGGAAAAGTGGATCTTGGCAGAGGGTATAGCAGGCCTGGAGGTAGAAGAATAAAAATGAATCTGTGGAAGGACAGAGATGTAGAGGACAAATCTCAAAACCAGGTAGGGAATAAGTCATTAGAAGACCTGGCTTACCATGCTGAATAGTTTGTGGTTTAATTAAAAGTCAATGATGTCAAAAAATTGCAAGGAGGGGATCCCCCAGTGAGATATTGGAAAATGATTAGACAGGATGCAAGAGATAAAATGATCCTGGGTTAGGACAAACTTTGTGGAGGGAGACAAGAAGGCACATATTCAGGAGATGATTACAAGGGACTTCATTGATTGAGAGGTTGGGTGACATAATTTTTATCTCAACTAAGATTTTGAAAAATCATAGAGGATACATCATCACTATTAACTACATCAGAGTAACAGGCATGAACCAGAAGCAGCCTGGGTCATAAAGGACATGTGGTCACCCTGACAATTTTACAGGTCATGCTTATTGGTCTTTGCCTGCTGCAGTACCAGAGAGACTAAAGTCGCTTTCACTATGATATTCAGGAAGATAAGAAAACTGAGAGCAAATTACTAGTACTCACAGTAGCTTTTGCATCTTAAAAGATTCTTTTTGAAGTATTACAATGCTTTAACTCCAAATAATCAATTTCTAATGGTTGCTTGATCCCCAACCAAGGTGTGTTAAATCAGACTTGTTAAGGATTGACTCTGTGCATTCATATTTTTTAAAATTTCTGCACAAATGAAGACTTGCTCTAGTTCATCAAACCTGAAAAAAAATAAAATAAAATTTCTGCAGACATTTCTAATAGAGAGCTGGTGGTAGGAACTACTGAATTAGAGTACAACTTTATGGGAGAATTGTTCATTTCCTAAATTTCTTTGTGTCTGTTCAAGCTTTTAATGGGAGTGAGTCCTTTCAAATGCATAAATAAGAACTATTTGCAGTTGGCATATTAAGTGTGTGTATGCAAATGCATGGTGTTAGGATACTTGAAAGAAAATTATTTTAAGTGGTTAAGCAGACTTTCATATAATTTTGTTTACATGATTAATTTATTTGGCAAACCCTTTTTCATAGATACTATACAGGCAAACTTCATTCCTGACACCTTCTGAATTATCACAGTGTCCATATTATTGAGGGTTCAAATTAATGAGTTTTCACAGAGCAGAATGTTGAGCTGTCAAGACCACAACGTTGATAATGTTAATGCAGAGCTTTTTAATCTCAGGGAATAAATGAAGTTTCTCTAGATGGTAGCTGATCTACAAGATATTTGTATTTCATACTGCTAATAAATGTTCATTAAAACATGTTTCATTATTAATTATACAGACTAGCATTCAGAGCGCCAGTAAATTGTATCCCTATTATAATAAACGTATTTAATTACAGAAGTTCAGTAGTAAAGCTTATTTTTGTGAAGCAGTTTTATTAGGTGTCTCATATGGTTTAAAAACCACAGAAGCAGACCTCACGATGCATCAAGATTGTTTAAACATACTGGAGTGGAGATTACTATATTAGATGACAACTGATTTCAAATTTACATTTACCACGTTGAATATACTTTATCCAGAAGTAGTCTTGTTAAAGGTTGGTGAACTGGTCATTAGTGTCAAGTACACAATAGGCTTCATCTACCTGGAATCTCTTGTGCCAATATAACATTCTGGGTTATCTGTGGTTAGATCATAGTAAATCCCCCTTTTCTCAAATAGAAAGGATGTCCAGGCATGTGGATGTTTGTATATGGCAAGAATCTCATTTGAGAAGTATACTCTTGAGTGAGTACCTACTGTACAGATAATAAATAAATGTGATGTTTGCTGTATACATTGCAATTTTGTGCCTGTACAGAATGTTGGCAGTTTTGAACTAAAGGAAACTAAGCTCCCATGAGGTTAAACAAGCGACTCCAAGTTAAACTGCAAAATTAGACAAGGAGAAGGGAGGAAGTGATCACAGGGAGATAACATTATGTATCAGGCTTGGAAGTTTCAAAAAGACAAGCGATTAAACCATGTCTCTGCTACATGATGTCTCTGTGACATTATTGGTCAAGTTGCTTCACTTCTAGGACTTGGTTTTCTTAAGCATAAAATGGGAAAGTCATATCTTCCTTATTGGCCTTTGTCAGGAGAAGACCAGTAGTGTCTGGCGCCCAGGAAACCTCATGCTGTTCTATTTGCCTCACTTGGCCCTATAATTCTTAACTTGTGAGCTTGGCCGGCTTTCCATTGGATCTTAACTACTGCTCTCCCCTTTCCCTGAATTGTGTTCTACGTTTATTATTTGTTTTTGAATGGAACTTGAAGGAGCAAATTCTACTGATGGTGTTCTGGGATACAGAAAAACTGCCAAGTGAGACACCAAATTCCCCAAAACTGAGAAGGCTCTCAAGGTAACTCCAATCAATTTCAGAGAACACTGGGAGAGAGTCTCGTAAAGATGCTGAAACTTTTAAATAGATGATTTCTAACTTCCCTTCATATCTGAGATTCTATGGTAAATGTTTCGTGTCTTCTAGAATAAGACAGGACACTTGATAAAATTTGGTCTGACCCATTAGCTAAATCTTTTGAGTACAGGAAGACTGTCTTATTCACCTTGTCTTTCCTGTTTCTGATATCAAGCCAGACACACAGATTCTAAAAGGGAATAAAATCTCCTCCTTTTATAACTGAGGGATCTGCTCATGTTCCTACACATTTACCTGCTGAAACAAGAAACATTTCTATGTAAATAAACCATATGTTAACACAGAAAAGAATATCCGGGTGTGGTGGCACAGGTCTATAATCCCAGCAGTTTTGGAGGCTGAGAATGGAGGATCACGAGTTCAAAGTCAGCCTCAGCAATGGCAAGGAGCTAAGCAACTCAGTGAGACCCTGTCTCTAAATACAATGCAAATAGGGCTGGGGATGTGGCTCAGTGATCAAGTGCCCCTGAGTTCAATCCCCAGTACCCCCCCAGAAAAAATGTACAGCACATGGTTAGATTATCTGCTAGCTGCGGAGGCAGACATTGGATACTTAAATTATGAATTTTTTGAAATCTGGTCTCATCAGCCATCAGTGGTCAATTATTATTTTCATCTTGAATGAGGGTTTATTAGTGAGTATGTATTCATGAGTATGTGTGAATATGTGTTTAATAATTCTGCTTTTGTCGATTTCTGTTTAAAATACATTTTTTTTTTTTTTAGGTCAAGATTTTCCAACCTGTATTTGGGACTGGGGATGTAACTCAGTGTTAAAAAATCTTTGCTAATATGGGCTGATCCCTAGGTTTGATTCCCAACACTGCAAAAAGAAAAAAAAAAAAAAGAAGTTACTAAAGAAATTGAACTCATTTTTTTTTCTTCTCTCTCAGGAACAATAGAAGCAGGACGACATAAAAATTAGCACAAAGAATGTGTTCTTTGAATAAAGCCATATTCCTTTGCTAAAATGCTATCTTGAATTTCTGTATATTAAACAAAGATGTATTTTACCATAAACTCTAAGTTTCATTGTTGTTTTTAACTTTTTAAAATATTTTCTGTCTTGGCTCCAGTGGGGAGACACTCTCGTTCTTAAGCCTTGACCGTGAGTAGCTTGCTTCACACACAGGAGAAATAATTAGCAGGGATAAGTATCCAACAAGAGGATTAGGCATTCATATGAGTAAGAATAACATCTGCAGTGACATGATAAAAATGATACAGACCATTTAATCGCATACATCAGGGCATAAACTGATCACCAGCTGGGATCAGAAAGAAATCTCCCCTCCTGGTATCATATTGAACAATTAAGCAAATTTGTGGGTTTTATGTCTTCCTCTAGAACATTCATTTTCATCTAGCCTCAAAAACAAACTCCTAGTTCTTGATTGTCGCCATCTCATCATTTCAGATGACCTTGCACATTCAAGTTTGGTGCTGGAATGTTTCCTGGCCTCTCTGCCACCAACTCCCCAACACATGTTCTCCTGGTCTTCCTGTCTGTCACTCCAGTGAATCGTGACATGGCGCTTACTGTGCTCTTCTGCTTGTCCTCTTGATGGCCAATAACATCTATGGAGAAGAAGGACGGCGAAGTTTTGATGAGTAAGATTAGGGATAAAATTTCATTCCTTACTTCATGCATGTAATGTACCTTATAATAAATGACATATTAATTATTTATTGATGACCTACTAGGTGAAACACATTGTCCTAGGTGCTAAGAATATAGCAGTGTATAAACTGATTTTAAAAATTGCCTCATGGAGAAGATTATTGAAGGATAATTGAAAATGCCAAAACCTACAAAAACTGAAATAACTAGGGGGCCAAATAG
Source organism: Glaucomys volans (assembly GCA_020662805.1). Taxonomy (NCBI): domain Eukaryota; kingdom Metazoa; phylum Chordata; class Mammalia; order Rodentia; family Sciuridae; genus Glaucomys; species Glaucomys volans. Next base: position 186,833 of record JAJEJO010051987.1, read on the forward strand.
ACACCTTAGAAATAATGGTGCTCAACAATGGATAGGACAAGTAGGTAAAAAACTATCAAGGAAATATAGGACTGGATCAATACTGTAGCCAGTTAGACGTAATATACATCTATGGAAACACTCTACCCAGCAGCAAAATATATTCTTCTCCAGTTTACACAGAATATCCTCCAGGACAGGCTATACCCTAGGCTATAAAATGAACCTCAATAAGTGTAAAAGGATAGAAATAATACAAAGTATGTTCCGTGACTACAATGGAATATCATAAGTCAATAACAGAAGGAAATTTGGGAAAATTATAGTAGTCAGTTTTTGTTGCTATAATGAACAAACAGATGCTTGTAACTTTAAAACAATGGAGGTTTACTTAGTTTGCAGTTCTGGAGGTTCAAGAGCATAGTACAAGCATCATTTCAGATTTGATGAGAACTTCATAGTGGATGGCATCACAGTGGTGCTAATGCAGGTCACATCACAATGCAGAGTGTCAACAGGGCTGGGAGGGGACAGGGCTCGATCTTTTAATAACCTGCTCAAGAAAACTGACTCAGGATCCCTGAGATTTCTCAGACACTTCCCACTAGTCCTCAGCTCTTAAAGGACTCTCCACTTCTTATCATTGCCATCCTGCGAATCTCTCAAAGCAAAAGCTCTTGGAGGAAATGCTTAAACCAGATTCAAGTCATAGCTCTTATGTGTAAATTATACAAAATTTTTCCAGAAAAGTCAATAGTGAAAGAAGAAATCAAAGTTCAAAAATAGTTTTAAATTAATTAAAATTAAGACATAAAATGCCAAAACTTATTGGATGTAACTGAATTAATATGTAGAGAAAAATTTGTATCTATAAAGTCTCTATAAAAATAAGGACAAGCCTCAAATCAATTATTTGCCTATATTATTAGAAAAATGAAAGTAAAAATAAAGGTGTAGAAGGCAGATGGAAGAAAACAGTAAAGAGTAGAATAGACATTAATGAAATAAAAAAATGAAGACAAATATTGAAACCAAATACTGGGTATTTGAAAAGATCAACAAAATTAACCAACTTTTAACTGGATTGATAAGGGGAAAAAAGGGAAAATCTCAAATTACTGGAAGAGAAATAGAAAGGGTCACCTTTTTTAGGCTAACCTTTACATAAGCATAAAGGGAGTTATATTTACTATAAAAATAAAATTCAAATGAATTAGGTAAACTTAGATGATTTGCATAAATTGCTAGAAAAACACAACATACTGAAACAGACTCAAGAATAAATAGATAATTTGGGCTGATTAATAACAAGTAAAGAGGTAAATGAGAGATCAAAAGACTATTCATGAAATAAAGTTCAGTTTCTGATGACTTTAGAGATTAATTCCACCGAATAATTAAAATGAATTAGTAATAGTTCTTCACAAGCGCCTCTAAAAATTAAAAGGGGAAGGAACTCTTCCCAGTTCTTTCCATGAAGTCAGTTTCATGCTGATACCAAAGCAGAAAAAATCATTGCACACAAAAGAAAACTACAGAATATCTCTTGTGAACATGGAATCAAAAGTCTTTAACAGGTGGAATGAGAGAGACATCAGTACCCTATGTACATGTGTGATTAACAAGAATGATATGAATGTACATCATGCACAACCATAGAAATGAAAATTTGTGTCCCATTTGTGTACAATGAATCAAAATGAAGTCTGTAAAAATAAAAAAAAGTCTTTAATAGTATGAGCACACTGATGCCAGCCACATAAAAGCAATTATGCCATATGTACAATTGAGACAGAACACAGATTAACATCATAACATCTATTGGTCATATGCAGTATTAATAAAATGACCAAAAATAAAATATGAGCATCTCAACAGATGCTAAAAAAGCATTTGACAAAATCCAATATTCTTTAGAAAAAAATAAAAAGCATAAAAGTATAAAAGGGAACTTCCCCAAATGACAAAAGATTTCTTTACCAAAAAGCACACAAATAACATCATGCTCAGTGGTGAAAGACTACATGTTTATTTCCCCAAATCAGGAACACAAAAATAACCCTTACTCTCACTACTTCTAATCAACATCCCAGTAGAGGTACTAGCTATGGTGATTAAACAAGAAACATAAACAAAGTGCATTCAAATTAGAAATGAAGTAAAATTACATTCAAGGAAAATTACTGGAATTATAGAAGGACTTCAACATGGTTGAAGACAATAAGATAAATATACAAAAATCATTTATATTACTATATAGTACCAACAAAAATGTAAAACTAAAATAAAATAGTTTTATTTATAATAACATATAAAAATCTCTATTTGCAATAACAAAAAGAATATAATATTGTTGAATTAATTAAAGAATGTGAAAGATTTATTCTTTGAAAATTCAAAATATTAACAAAAGTTTATAAAGAAGGTTTAAATAAATTGAAGAATATCCCATATTCATGAGCCAGAAGATTTAATGTTGCCAAGATAAAAATACTCCCCAAATTGATCTACAAATTAAGCATAATTCCTATCAGAATTCCAGGTATTTTATTTGTAAATTACACAAACTAACTTTAAAATTCATATAGAATTGGAAGGGCCTAGAGTAGCCAAACCAATACAAAAAAAGAAGAACAAAATTAAAAGACTTAGACTTTTTGATATCTAAAATTATGAAAAAAATAATCATCTTGACAGTATGGAACTAACATATGCATAAACATATAGATCAATGGAATATAGTTAATCCCAGATTTCAACCCATATGTCCATGGCCAACTGATCTTCAACAAATGTGCCAAGTCTATTCAATGGAAGACAAAATAGTTTTTTTTCAACAAATGGTTCTAGGACAAGTGGCTAGAATAAAGTCGAATCTTTCTCTCACACCATACACAGACATTTACACAAAAGCCTCAATGCCCTAAAAATAAGAACTAAACTATAAAACTCTCAGAAGAAAACATATCCCAAAATAGGCAATTCTGTACTGATAGAAAGTAGATTAGTAGTTGCTTATGGTTGGAGGGGTCTTGGGGTGATAGGAAGAAGACAGTTTTAAGGTATGGGATTTCTTTAACAGATGATGAAACTATTCTAAAATTGACTAAGGTACTGGTTGCACACAGCTTCCCCAACTACAATGAACTGTACACTTTAAGTGGGGGAATTTTAAGGTATGTGAATCTGTGCATTAAATCTCTGTAAAGCTGTTTGGTTCTAAGCAAATGAATAAAAAACATGTCAGATGGAACTGAGATTTTGAGACAATGATGGAGATGAGCTCTCTTGGGTATGGGACACAGGAAGAACTTGCTCCGGAATGCATACTTTGAGTGAGGCACTATATTTTTTAATATACATTAGCACCATCCTCTGGCTATTTGGTGTAGGAAGACCTCATTCCTCTTACCATGTGTGGTAACTGGCTGCTCTGAGGGATCCATGGAGATGAAAGAACAGGAAAACTAGAGTACTATTCTAAGATTAAAGATTGACCCATAGTATTCATCATCACAAAAATACATTACTGAGTAATACCATCAACTCACTTTTTCCACCAATTTATTATTTCTCCCTCTCTGCTTTTTCTACTCTGTTTTTCTTCCCTGTTCCCATTATACTCTGTTCTTTCTCTTAGTCTTCTCTCTGATCCCCCTTTAGCCCTTCTTCTACTCCATCTGACTTTAGTTTCTTCATTGTTAGGATTAGAAAGAATTGGAAACTAATATAGGTTGCATACTCATATATTATAAGCCCAAAGTCACTTGTTTAACTTAACTATATTTTTTTCTTTTCTTTTCAAACAAAGTCAATAATTAAGCTATCTGGAGAGTGTCTTGTGTGCCTCTTCACTATGGAATAACCCAGGGTCATTTATGTTGGGTGATTCTGTTTTGTTGCTGTTGTTGAGAGGAGCAGTGCTGTGCACTGTAGCATGTTAAGCAGCAACCCTGTCCTCTATGCACTCTGCATGCCAGTATCTTGTCCCCCATGGCCTTGACAGTCAAAAACAGGCCCACACATTGTCTAGTATTACCTGGGGACAAAATCTTCACTTCTTGAGAACCATTCCAAATCAGACCTGCAAGAAATTTTCTTTTCTCAATTGACTTGCTTTGTATTTGGGTATGTTCTTCTCTCTTTTTAAATGAAAATTAGGGTTTGAAATGGATTTACCAAATCTGCAAGTGAGCCAGGAAGGTGGCTTAGGTTATATTTTATTCTTACTTCAGAGGACAGATCCACTGATTCTCTGAATGGGAGTGAAAATTTTCACTTTAATATTTGGACCATATTCCTTATGTGATAATGATGTTCTGTCATCTTTAGTTTTCTCCCTGAAAATTCAGCAGGACCTATTTTTTTCCCTTTGCTTCTCAGCCCCAACACCCACTTTCAACTCATGTCAAGTAGCCTCCTGTTTGACTTTAGAACCAACTAGCATTCAACATGTAAAATATCGACAAATCTGAGAAGAGTCTGCTATTTCTGTTTTGACTTGAGCAATGATTGACCTAAAGACGAATTATGAAGGAGACCATGGTCTCTCTATGACTTAATTTTTTTGGCTATCAATGGTATCTCCCCTTCTACCCACTTAATTCCAATTGTCAGGTCAATAAACACTTTCTGTGTAGATACAATGTGCAAAGCACACTGCAGTCTCCAAGAATGTCATTAAAAGATGGTGAGGATGGAGCTGTAGCAAGCAGAAGACTCTGGAAGAGTTGCAAAGGCAGGCGAGACCTCACATACCAGCTGCTACCTGCACTCCCATCATGTTGTATTTGAATCAAGTCTTCAAAATAATTCCCAAACATCAATTCCTATCAGGGAAACAGGTGTGTACCACCACCAAAGTAAAATATTATCACTTAAGTTTCTCATTTCACACTATTTTAATTACCAGGAATTTCTTTCTTTTTGCCCTGATGGTTTTCTTTGCCAAATTTTCAACCCGTATTTGTATTGAACCTCCAGGATTATGTCCAGTCCTTTCTATGAATATTAGCTTTAGACATATCTGAACTTATATTTGTTATGGTTTTTATATCTTCCAAACTAAACTAGGTTAAAATTTTGTTTACTCTCTACTGTTTGTCAAATGACATGACTCAATGTGCTATGTGTAGTGTAGGCCTTACTTCAAAGATCATTTTCAGTCTCTAAAATGTGGTGTGCTCAAATTCCAACACAAGACTACAGTCCATCCAACAAATAATACCCTGTGTTGCTTAAGGCAGAAGGATTCTAAGACATGGGTGCAGAGGGAGGGGCCACTTCCATAAACACAGTGCAGCATCATCCCCACCCATGAACAGAATCAGAACCAGAGTGCCCAAAAAGGCAAACCACTAGTTTTTCTGGAAGTCTCATAGCTTTTCAGCAAGGCCCAGTCATCCTTGAGATGTGAATAAATTCCACACTCTAGCACTACAAGGCATACATGTAAGGCCTTGCTCTCCCATAGTGCAATTGTCAAGCTAGGCAGGCAAAATATGTCCTTCGGGGTTGGAGTAGGGAAAGATCAAATGAGTAATATTTCAAACATTTTTTTTCTTTTGAATTAAAATGCACAGTTTAAGCCATATTTCAATTATCAGCTTGACATTACTCTTTAAGCAAATGACTAGAGTTAACAAGAGAGCTACTACATTTTGAATACATTGATTTTCTGCTTGGTGTAAACTCTAAATAGCCGATTAGAAAGCTGTGAATCAGACAGACTCAGTGTACCTAATACATCCTGCAATATATTACAAACTGGAAACATTTGGATCTTTGAAGGTGAAATGAATTAAAAGCACATGATTGTTACAACTTCAATATATAAATAGTAACGATGTACTAGCTCTTATCTGGCAATTTAAAAAATTGTCCACATTTTGTTATGCACATCAACCTAATGCATAAAACTACTGAGCTTAAAGGTATAAAGATACACAGATTTATTTTTCAAAAATGACTGTGAAATGAAATGAATACTTAATTGAACAGTTTCCAGTTACAGAATATGCTGATGTTGCCCTCCATTATTTTCAGAAGCAGCAGGGTATTTCCACTGCTGTGTCTCTTCCTCATATCTTGCCATGATGCTCTGGTTGTCCACACTGAATTGGGGACCCCATTTTATCAATCACAGGAATTCTCATCAGCTTAAACAGTATTCTTTGAATTAAGAATTAGTTGTCTTTTTCTTGCTCTATACTCAGCACTGACAGTATGACCTTGGAGAAATGGCTTCATCCCTCAGTATCTGAGTTTCTGTATCTATAAAACTGTATTAATGAAATGATAACACATACCATGTCATTGAGAAGGGTAAAAGGTGACTATACCAGCACAGATTTGTTGTTGCAATTATAGTTTCAGGAAAGGAATGCCTCTCATGGTTCTAAGGCCTCCTCTTCATAAAACACTAAAAAGTACATTTCACTGGAGTTTTGTTCTGAAATTTAAACATTATAATAGAATTGAGAAATTGGAAGGGGGCCTTATCTATGTGATATGATTATTTAGCATATAGATTGCATTTATTGATGAAAAGCACCTTCCAGTAATTTTTGTGAGCTGTTTTCCTCATGCAAATTTTTTGAGCTCCGAAAACTCAAGCATGAACGATTCATAGCCAAGCAGCCTAAAGAAATGGAAGCAAATCTAGGAGTCTGTACCTTCAGCCGCCTTGGAGGGAAAGATGTTAGTGGACTCTGTATTTCCTATCTCCTCTGCTGGTCCTTCTTGTACTTCTAGCACACTTTCCATACCCTCTGTCCACTGCCAGATTTAATGGCATTGTGCCACTTTCTGTTTCCCCAGAAGGGCCCTTGCAGTCCATGCAGTTTTCCCAAGCAGGACCAGGAGCTTCAAGTCTATTGCCCTCTTCCATATTACGATATGACTAGGGACTCTAATTTCAGGAATCTGAAATCATATTGAGGTTTTCATGAATTTCTTTAAAGACTTTTTTTTTTTTTAAAGAATGCATTGCCCTTTCTCATGTGTCATTTGCATTTTTTAAAATAAATGAATAACTTTTGAAGCCTGATTTCAAAGTCTCGGTGAGGGAAGGGACAGTTTTATTGGTGCAGTAGATGATCTCCACATATTTAAAAATCACACTTTCTCTGCAGTCACACGCCAAACCTCATGTGTAAGGTCAGTTCTGATATTGCATTATTACAGAGGTCAGATTAAAATCTCAGCCCAGTCCACCTCATCAGGTTCCACTTCAGGAATTAGCCATGCTCTGCTTGTTTATGTTATGTTTGAACTGTTTTTTGTTTCAAAGATTGCTAGAGAAAGTTTAGAGAATACAGAAGTGAAAGTGACCGAATGAATGGAAATATTTTCTTTGGGGACATCATATAATCAGGCTCTTCAGTCTGTAAAAATCAAAGCTGAATAGGCTCAAAGTCTACAAGTCTATAAAATTGAAAAGAATAGAGAGAGGATTGAGATGGACTTATTCATCAAATTCCAGAACAAAGGGCCCCCTTTGAAGCTTGAAAAGGGAGGATTTAGGATAAATGGAAAGAACTCCTTTTTTTTTTTTAACACAGTGGGAGATAAACTTATGGAACTCATTATTCCAACTATTACTATTCATTAAAAATATAAATAGACTCAGACAAAGATTCACATCTGAATGAAAATCAGTATTGGGTTACTAGGGAAGGTCTGGTTTTAGTTTAATGGTCAGGCGCCTCTTCTCTATTGTTACCCACCATCTGGTTTTAAGTTCTAGCATTGCCCTTACTAGAGAAGTGGGCTTAACCTTCAAAGACCCAGTATGTACTTTGCAGAAAAGATAACAGTACACACACCTTAGGATTGTTGTAATAGTTACATGAGATGAGGCAGGTTGACCTCAGAATGGTACATGAAGATTAAGATGGTGGAGATGGACAATAGGAAGGTGATAAAGGAGCAGAAAAATAGGAAGGAGGAAGAGAAAGAAGAGGAGGAGATGGGAAAGAAGGAGGAAAAGGAAGGGGGAGATGAGGAAGAGGAGGAGAGAAAAAAGAAGATGAATGATGGTGATAAAATTTGTCTAGGATGATGTCTGGCCATTCTCAGCTGAATCTCAAATAGCATATCCTTGACATTTGCAGGACAGTCCTACCCAACCAAGAATTATACTGTTCAGAATGGAAATAGGACTTCAGTTGAGAAATATGGACTTAGGTCTTATTTAGACCTCACCTGCAATGAGGAAGAAAATTCACTCATAGCTTTCTTAATTATGGGTGACTAAGTTCTATTGACACACAAACACATGTGTGAACTCACACACTACATGAATACACATGCACACCTTGACTTTTTGGTCCAATGAATCCTCAATTTTGTAAGAATTTGAACTGTTAAGTTTGTAACTGAATTTGACCATGAAACTCAGTGAAACTGAGAAATTTTTATTTGTAAATACAAGCTATATTTTGGTATACATGAAAATTTGAATTTTTTTTTTCTCTTTGTTATCATCCTTCTCTATTGATACTGGAGTTCTGACACCTGGAGCTACAGGAGCCATACAACGAGAGGAAAGAAAGTAATTCCGCATAAAACCCTGGAAAGCACAGCTCAACACACTCCCAACTTGCAATTTATGTGTGATTCAAGTCAAGCATTTTTCTTTCTTTCTTTTTTTGTGCTTCTTCAGAAAGGTCTGAAAGGAGGTATTCTATCTCTGCTGGTTGATCACTAATCATGTTTTGCTTTACATTCTTGAAAGAGTTTATTTTTTCCCACCTTCTTTTATAATTTTATAATTTCTTATTGAGTTTTTTTTCTCATACACTTTATGGCTCTCCTTTTTTTTTATCAGATATATTCTTTTTTCCTTTTATCCACAGCAAAGTCAACTACACCTCCACACTTCTTTCCTAATATTCAATTAAAAAGTCTCAAAGAAAAGGCCATTCCTATACCCACGGGCACGCACCCACACACACACACAGTCCTCTCTCCTCCTAGGGAAAGCTCATCTCTAACTTATGTGTGGTGCCTTTACAGTTCAGGTGGAGGCCCTAACATGCAATGGGTGAGGCTCTTACCTGTCCTACACTGGAGGAGGCAATGGGGCTGGGGGCCCTTGGAGAAAATATTTGTTGCAGTTCAAAGCAAGCCATCCTTTCTCTCTCTTTCTTTTTCTCTCTCTCTCTTTCTCTTTTTTTTTCCTTTCAAAGATAAATAGAAGTAGAAAGGACAAGCAGTTTTGATTAGCATTTAAAATGTTGTCAATTTTTAATGAAAGCGTAACCTCCAACCATCAACTTCACACAAACTGGAGACAAGGTTGCAAAGCGAATGCTAATATATTTGGCACACTTTCTCACACTTGTCCTTCTGTGAACTTTTCTTGTTGCTAATTTGTTATGTCAGCCCATATTAGTAGGTTTCAAAAGTCCAAACTGGCAAGTGTGGTGACCCAAAGAGAACCAGTGTTTGGAAGATCTTTAAATCGAAACATGGGAGCTGGGCAGTTTATTAGCTGTGTACCTGTAGTCCTATCGATGTGACTATATTAGCTTGGAGGAGTTGCCAAGTTTCAGCAGTAATCTTCAGAGTCTTTCAAAATCCCTTTCTGAATGTGACATTTTTATTTAGGTAATAAATGTTTGCCAGTCAATCAACAACACTTATTGCATGCAAATGATATATTTACCTAACTTCAATTGATAAGGACAAGGATAACAAAAGAAATACAAAATGGAATGATTTTCCTTAAGGAATGCACTATTTTAATAGCAAAACAAGAAAACATATATGAAAAGAAGACACAAAAATACTGAAAACCAGGCATGGTGGCACACCCCTGTAATCACAGCAACTCTGGAAACTGAGAAAAAAGAATTGCAAGCTGGAGGCCAGCCTGGGCAACTTAGCAAGACCCTGTCTCAAAATAAAAATAGAAAAGGTTAGGGTGTAGCTAAGTGGTAGAGAAGAGCCCCTGGGCTAAACCCCCAGTATCGTGGGCGTGTGGGTGCACAAAAGCACACACACACACACACACACACACACACACAAAGGAAAAAACATAGATTAGTACAAAAAAACAAGATCAAAGTGTTGAGGTGGATTGTGAATGGTGTTGTTGTTAAGGTCCATGTACAAGTGAATGTAGATTGGAATGTCTCTCTCAAAACAGTCAGTTGTTCCATGAGAAGGCAAGACAGCTTGTGCTCTCCTACCATTGATTTACTTAGAAGAAGCCCAGGAGCAAAGCAGATGTATCAGGTCATCCCTGGCAGCACAAAATGGAGACAGAAAACAATGAGCCACACTGCACATGAAAAAAGGGTCGGGGGAGATAGAGAGAGAGAGAAAGATAGAGATAGAGATAGGGAGAGAGAGAGTGAAGAAGAGCGAAACATGTGGTTATCAAGAGTTTTAATTAAATCTTATTTAAACGTCAAAAAAGGATCACTAAGCTTACTCTTACAATATGAATTTTCTATCATGCTCCTTGGAATCTACCTAAAAGTATTAAAAGCTTTTGTCCAACAACAATAGCAACAAAAACATGCACACAAATGTTTGTGGCTGTTTCATTCAGAATTGCTCAAAACCTGGAAACAACCAAGATGCTCTTTCATAGGTGAATAGATAAATTTGGTATATCTTGATGAGGAAGTACTATTCAATACTAAAAACAAATTGAGCTCTCAAGCTCAGTTTTCCTCATGAAAAGGCATGGAGGAAACAATATTACTAACTGAAAGAAGCCATTTTGGAAACACTGTGGAATTCTGGGAAAAGATTCAACTGTGGGAACAGTGGAAGGATAAGCATTTGTCAGGGCTGGGGGCTTGGCAGATGAGCAGGTGGAGCACAGAGGATTGAATGCAGTGAAATTACTGCAAATGATGGTATAATGATGGATGCATATGATTAGATATTCACCCTAGCCCATAGAATGCACAAGACCAACAGTGAACCCTAATGTAAATTATCTACCTTGGGTGAATGTGATGTCACAGTAGGTCCATTTAGTGTGACAAAAGCACCACTCTTACACTTGAGGTTGGATAATTGGACACTATGCATGTGTGGAGGTAAGGGCATAAGGAAAATCTCTGTACATATCTTGTGTCTCTAAAACTGAGCTACACCAATCATGTCTTTAAAAAATAAGTCAAAGAAGACAGCCAAGTTAGTTTCTACATCAAGATTATTTTAAACATTATTCTTTAGGTCAATCCAACTGTGTTGTATTCCCTCTCCCTTTCTTATTCTATGTCTGTTTCTCTTTTTAATTCACTGATACTGTCTACCAACTCAAATGCCATGCATGGCCCACTTGCAACAGGCAGAATGTGAGTTATGCAAAATAGGGAGATGCAGTCAGAAAGAAAAGTCTTCAGATAAGAAACATTACTTTTTCTAGAACCTTCATGAGTCACCTAGTTTCCCATTTCTCACTAGGAATGAATCTTGTGGAATATTTTTCCTTAGAACTTTATATTAGCATATGAATATTAGTTCATCAGAAGTAATAAGTACTCATTTGGTTTATGATGATGAATTTTAACAGGGATATATAGTTCTTTCTGGACAAATATGTATTCATTCTCTAAGGTCCTGTGATTTTCCAATTCTCCCACTAACTCTTGGGGGTTGATCTATACTTTGGAGAAAACTTCCATTATTGTCATGGGAGAGTTTTTTATTAGTGACTAATATTAAAAGTAAAATATCTTGTCAAAAATAGAATCGAATGAACTCTGAATTGTATTGTAAATCAAAATATGCAAATCAGTGGAAAGAAAATCATCAAAGATGGAGACTAAACATTGTAATGTGCCCCTAGCATGCTTTAAAAATAATAGTCTCTTAAAACTATACAGTCTTGGAGGTAATATAGATAAGCTTACAATAAAAATAAGCGTATTTATATTATCATTTCTCAGCTTCTGTATTTAACTCTAAAGTGTTAATGTTATATTCAGTGTCTGGGTTAATTTAGGCAGAAACACACACACACACATACACACACTCATCTTTATTAAAAATAGGAATTGTACAAGAAGATGAGATGGAAGAATTAAAAGTAAAGGTCATGAAATTTGATCATCTCCATATTTAAGGTTACCCTAAGTACTCTGCAAATAACAAGGTGCTTTAATGCCGTGCCTGCACTTTCGTCTCATTTAATATGAAACCCGTGAAAGATTGTTCCTGAAGTCATTATCTTCAACTGTTGAGAGCATAGATCATGACTAAGTGACTGAAGTGCCATGAGAACTCTCAATGGGATCCTGCTCAGGATCTGATATATGTCTCTTGGTATCCATCAAGCTCAAATGATGTGCAAAAGAAAAGAAAGACAGAACTTTAATTTTGTGTGTGTGTGTGTGTGTATGTGTGTGAAGTTTCCTTCCTGCTTCTGAAATGCAAGACCAAGGCAAATTAATTGAAAAACTCATGCCCAAGAAAATTAAAATAAAATTTTAAAAAGTCACGTGAGAGTGTTTTTAAATATTTCTGAGGAAAAATATGGTATATCCCTTATTGAAAATGATGCATAGTGCAAATATTTGCAAGAATAAAAATTTCATGAATCATACCTTACCTTTTTCTCTTCCCTAGGCACAATTTAGATAATCTCTGTAACAAGTATGTTCTGAATGTGTAATATTTATATGAGCATATATAGGAGACTTTACCATAAGATAGCTTTAAGAAAAGAGGTAGCGGGCTGGGGATATAGCTCAGTTGATAAAGTGCTTGCCTGGCAAGCACAAGGCCCTGGGTTCAATCCCAGCACTCCCGGCCGCCCCTATAAAAAAAGAAAAGAAAAGAGGTAGCTATCTGTGCACAATTTAGTGAAGCCCTAAGGAACTTGTTGATACCTTGTCTCAAAATAAAAAACAAAAAGGGCTGGGAATGTAGCTCACTGGTAAGGTGCCTCTGGTTCAATCCTCAGTACCAAAACAAACCAAAAAACAGGCAGCTGACTTGAGTGATCAGTGAGAGCATCCTTGATGAGCAAGCATTGGGCATAGACTCTAAAGGGGGGAGAGGTATAAGAGGGAATTTCAAGGTGAGAGAATCTCAACTGCAATTGCACAGAAGACAGAAATGTTGCTTGCAGTAAGAAGAGATCATAGGAGAAATTAATGTTCATCTGAAAAGGTACATTCGGGCTATTTTAACTGACTACTTGATTAAAAATTTGGATTTGAGGCATCGAAAAACTACTGGATATTTTGAGAAAGAGAATGACTTTAATCAAACCACTTTGGAAAGACAACTGCTCTAAGAACCAATACAGAACCAATATAGAAGCTACTGGACTTACAAGGGGCTTACATACCAAGAACCTGTTTTAGGGGCTGGGGTTGTAGCTCAGTAGCAGAGCACTTGGCTAGCACTTGCGAGGCACTGGGTTCTATCCTCAGCACCACATAAAAGTAAACAAATAAAATAAAGGTGTTCTGCCCGTCTACAAGTACAAAATTTTTTAAAGAACCCTATTTTAATTTAAAAAATTTCTAAGTCAAACTTCCCTTATCACACATAGCATAGCAATACAGCATATCCATTGTTTCCCCTCCCAATTATATGGCTAATGGTTAGCTGTGGCTCACCACCATTACATCCCAAGAGGTTATCATTCCACATGTGGCTAGATCAGGAAGAACTTCAAAGTATAAACCCTGGTTTCTACTGAATGAATGTCACCTTCATACCAACATAAAATTTAAATATTTGTAAGTTGATAGAATGTAGAAAACAATAACAATTTTACATTGTTAATGGGATTATAAATTTGCACAACCACTATCAGAATTAATATAGAGGTTCCTCAAAAGACTAGGCTTGGAACCACCATATGAATCAGCTCTACCACTCCTTAGTATTTATCCTAAAGAATTAAAGTCATCTTACTATAGTGGTACAGCATACTGATGTTTATATCAGTACAATTCACAATAGCCAAATTATGCAACCAATCTAGGTATTCATCAGTGGATGAATGAATACAGAAAATGTGGTACATATACACAATGGAGTTTTATTCAGTCATAAAGAAAAATTAAAGAATGTCATTTTTCAGAAAAATTGATGGGACTTGAGACCCTTATGTTAAGTGAAATAAACCAACTTCAGAATGTCAAAGGTCATATGTTTTCTCTCATCCGTGGAAAGTACAGAGAAAAAAGGATAAGAATGGTGGGAGTGAAGATCTCATGACAATAAAAGGGAAATCAATAAAGAGAGGAGAGGGATCAGAGGATGGGAGGGGAGAAAGAGGGGAAATACTAGGGAGTAATATGGCCAAATTATATTGCTATGTGGTATGCATGTACAATATGATATGTAGCAACAAATCCTTCCATTATGTTCATCTATGATGCACCAATAAAAAATGTGGTAGAGAAAAAGAAAAGTTAAAAAAAAGATATACAGATTGGGAAGGAAAAAAATTAAAAATTTTAAGTTGACCATCATTATTGGGGATCATCTGTTCGTGATAAACTGAGTGGTGAGAATCTCAGGGCAGGGAAATTCACCGAAGCTGTTAAAAATAACATGGGAAATAGCACAACAGGATTTCAAAAGTGGTCAGCATTGGAAGGTGAGACAGCTTAAGTTAAATCAAAGGAAATTTCTCCAAGCTATAACTAAGAAGAAAAAGAACAAGTCTGAGTCAATATTATTTCTGACTCAAAGGCAGGTAATGATGAGGGTGATGTATACTTACCCAAGTGAGGGAGATAAGGAGACTTTGAGATTAATTTCAAGCATTGTGAGTTTGCTTTGGGAATATCACCTAAATGCAACTGTGTAACAACTCTTGGGAAAGTCAAGATGGAGTAGTGGATCAACAACCTCCACTGGAGATTCAAAATCAAACTTACCTGAAGAAGAAAATTAGGGAAAGACAAAATTACCACAAAAATCCAAAGGGTCAGAAAATGTGAAGATTAAAAGGCAGAATAGTGACCCCCAAAGATATCCATATCTGAATTCTTTTAACCAATGAATGATACCTTCTATGGAGAAAGGTATTTTGCAGATTTGATTAAGTGAAAGCTTTTGAAAGGCTCAGATTACCCTGTATTATTCAGGTGGTCACTAAATGTAATCACAGGTGTCCCCATTGAGCAGTGGAGGCAGAATGAGATTGATTACAGTAAAAAGGAATATTATGTTTTGATGTAGGCAGAGGAGGAAGGAGACAGCCACAAGTCAGGGAATGCTGGTAGCCTCTGGAAGACAGAATGTCAAAGAAGATATTCTCCCTTAGAACTTCCAGAATGAACCAACCCTGTCACCATCTTGATTTAAGCCCAGTGTTAATGGATTTCAGACTTCTGGAACCCAGAAATGTAATAGAATAAATTCCCTTTGTTTTAAAAACATCAAATGTATTTTTGTTTTGTTTTGTTTTAACAGCAGCAAGAGGCACCTGATACAAAGGATATAAAATATATAGTAGGAGATAGAAAGAAAAGAGACAAAAGAAAATTAAGAGATAAATCAGGTGTGTTAACTGAGTCATAGAAATCAAGGGAGACTTTCCAAAGAATATCCAGTCGTAAAAAGTAAACAGAAATTCTTCACCTCTGAGAATGGAAATCTGAGATGCGGAGAGGCAAAAAAGACAAATGTAAAGATTTAAACTGATTTCTTTGAAATTTTTACTTAGATCCAAGGAAAATTTGAGTTTTCTAGTATCCCAAGATCAACTCTCCTGCTTTCTTGAGTTAAAAAGAAAACAATTTTGAAAGTATCTCAGGCTTTAGTATTTGGTAGGCACATTGGTGACAGCATGCTATATAGGGGAGATCTTTCTGGCAAGATTTCTATATCAGGTCCAGTAAGCCAGTGAGCTAGGCAGACTGAATTTCTCCAGTGAACTGTTAGTGTCTGCGTCCTTTTGTTTGAAGTTACATGAGGTTAGAATACAGCATTTTTATACCTAACTGAATAATTCCTTATCAAGCCTCTATATTTCAGAAAATAATTGTTTAGATGCAGAAACAAAATATGTATGTATATGTATACAGATATATAGATATGCCTTATTTATATACATAAATATTATTCAAAAATGATTCAAAAATAGATGAATTTATACAAACTCAGCTACATAGATCTGTGCAGGAAGTTGTTCCAGCTTCATACCTGATCTGACCTTGGGACCAAGAAGGGTTTACATCCACAATGAGTCTATCAGTTCTTGATGAATCACAAAGCTTGCTTATGTTTAATCATTGCTGATAGTAAGAGCTGACAGCAAGACCTGAGGAGAGAAAGGGGAAAAAAAATCTAAGGCAACTGAATCCTATTTAACGAAGGAGAAAAAAATATTTTACAGATGACTGTTTTTGCATATGGATGGAGTGAACTGAAGGTTATTCTGCATATTTTTATAAAGTATATGAAATTACAGAGAATGCATTTATTTCCCTTTGAAAACAAACGCTAAAAAATTCCCTGATAAGCTTTTTAATTTAAAATACCAGAATGAATTATCCTTTGACTTTTTTAGCATGAGAATTCCTTGTCCTAGCACAAGAGGAGTGGTGAATTCTGCCTCTTAGGTTCAAAAATGATTTCAAAGGGTAAAATGTAGAGAAGTGAAGGCAATTGTGTCACTAATGGACTTGACCCTCCAGTGTGAACAGGAACAAGTAGATCTAGTGTAGGTGGTACCTGCTTTCCTTCAACATACCTTCCTACTGACCAAAGATGCTTGGGTTGGTCTTTGCTGGGAAAACACTAGAATTTTATGGCATGAGAAAACTTCCATTTCTGTGTGTAAAGCACAAAACAACTTTCTCCACTGAAACAAAGCAGAACAAAGCCATGCATGAGCACACAAATGTTTTCTTCTCCATAAATATCTTTAAGGTGCTGTACATTCCTCAGCAAAACAGTCTGACAGGTCACAGTTGAGGATGTTTTCAAAGGAATGTGTGTTGATGCACTAGCTTGTAACCATGGCAACAACAAGCTTCTCTTCCAGGCTTATTTGGGAAAGGGCAGGGAAAATAGCACGTGACCTGGGAGAAACCCTGGTTTCAAGCAGGGAACAGAACAGGATGCCATAGTCACTTGTCCTATTTGTACTACACATGGCAAGTGTGAACCCTAGGCAGCTTCTGCAAGTTCCTTGTCTTTGTGATCCTCTATTGCTCTCCACCTGAGATCCAGTTCTAAGCTTTGTTTGAAAAGAATCAAGTAACGTTTCAATGACTTCCCCTGATCTTACTCAAATCCTTGGAACTTGGAATTACACTACCAAGCTCAGACTCAAGAGCCAAGGTCCCAGAAAGCTGCTAAGCATAAGCTTCCAGTTTCTTCACAGAGCACACCTCTGCAATGCCCTCCTCCCCCAGGCAAACATATTCCCATCTCCTCTGCGACAACCAGACTTAGATCCTGAGTCCAGGGAACCTTGAGCGCTTGAAAACCACCTATATCATTCTACCTCTATTTTGGCCTCAGTTCTAGGCCTGGTTTCAGTTTTCCTCCATGGCTTTCCTTGCCCCACCTCAGTTTCTCAAACCCCACCACAACTCCATGACTGGAGCATGATCTTCCTCTGCATGGGAGGTTTGCTGCTCCCAGTGAGAGACATCTGGCAAGCCAAAAATGGAGATGGATATGATAGACACCTCTTTTTAATTATTGACTGTTGCCTTAGTATGCTGTGTGAGATGTGCTTTTGGGGAGTTTGGTCTTAGAACTTGGTCTGCTCTGAGTATTGTGGGAACAGTGGTTCTTGGGTAGAAACCAAGCCAATTTGGGGTCCTGGCAAATGAGATTATCGAGCATCTCAGCTCCCCATTTTTTTCTTAGAACATTACAGCTGAGCCACCAAAATGTCTCTGTTTCAAAAGAACACAGAAAGTAAAATAAGCTTAAAATTGCTTTGGATTAGTTTTGTGTCCTCAGTGGATTGATTTCTTCTGAGACAAGCATTGCCATGAAACATGGGGTGATGGGTGGTTGTTTTAGCAAGTGGAAGTCCCAGGACGAAGTCCTACTTTTTTTCTGTATCACAATAACCTAATACTATAACCTTGGTGGAGGGTTGCTGACTTGGTATGAAGGGAAGAAGAAGCTAAACAAAAAGTGAACTTTGGGAAGCAGGGCTAGAACGGTGCTCAACTTAATGATGGATATGAGGGCAGAGGCAGCTTAGGCTGTGATTTCTGCTGACCTCTTCTTCCACCCCAGCAAAGTGGTTCCCCCTTTAGGAGCTGTGGTATGTGGTTTCTGGGCTATTTAATTCCCCTAAATGCAATAAATCTGTATGCACGCATAGAAATCTTTCTCCCCCACAGGAAGTTCGTGTGTCTCTATCATTTTATCTAAAGTGCAACATTTCCAGGGGCTGATTATAAGCATGGGAAAGAAGACTTAGTTGCTATTTTTTTCAAGCTCCAATCAATTCACAGGGATGATTAGATTCAACTATTGAGGGAAGAGTTGACGTAATCTACACAAACGTGTGCCTGAGTCATTGCTGAAAATGTGTATCCATGAACTGATGCATCTTGCCTTGCCTTGCCTTTCCCTTTTAATTAGCAATCTTCTCCTCTTGTTTTTTTTCTTTTTTCTTTTTTTCTTTTACCCTTTCACATCCATTTAAGGTTTCTATCATAGAAAACATTCCTGCAAGCAGTAACCAGTATTTGAATGGTGAAATCAACTGCACAGCAAACGTGATTCTTAATGAGGTGAGACCTGTTGCCTCCTCCATCATGTGAGAAATATTTGCACACTTATGCATTTTTAAATGTTAGGAAATATTGTGTGCAAAAGGTACATTGACTCTACATTTCTTAGATTGGAAATATTATTGTGATTCTGTACCAATATATTATTTTTGAAAGAATCATTTCTATAGCCATTTTCCCTTTCTATTACTTCATTATTCCTGCTTCTTTATTTAGACTCTATGCCTTGCAAATATTATTTGAGCCTCACTCAGCTAATGTAGTGATTCTTAAATGTTTTAATGTTCCGTTTGACATTCCCACTGGTCTCATTTCTTGTGCAGAAAATGTATTAATTCCCATATCAATATATGTATGTACCATTTTTTGCCAGTGAGAGGTATTTTCTGTTCATACTTTAGAGAAATTATTGTAAGTGGAAGATGAAGGGGGAGGAAAAGAGAGAGAGAGAGGAGATGACTAGAGTCAAAGAGAAAATGAGAACAATATAAAGCAAAAGGAAATAGAAGTAAAAAGGAAGAGAAGTATTTTCTCCATATTTCAAAATATGGAGAAAATAAGACAGACGGATGGTTTTCTCAAGTTAAAGGAATACATAGGAAAAGAATGACGCAAATTTAGTGCCAGAGAAAAATAAGCAGCCAAATAAAATTATCACCAAATAAATCATTATAGAAAAGAAAGAATCAGATTACAGACTGATGACAAATCACAAATGAAAACAGAAAAGAAATCATGTGGTTGGTGATGGGTCATTTCAATTTAACTGAAAAGCTCTGATTTCCTCTACTACCCACCACAATTTTTTTTCTGATTTACCAAAAATATTCTCCAAGTATTATTCTTATTAATGTTCTCTTCATTTCTGCAGGAGACATAAAAATAACTGATGAGCGTGGGAACATAAGCCGTGTGGTTAGTGAGGCAGGGGTGATAATTAGAACATGCTGTACTATGCAGTAAACAAAGCTATTATGAACGAGAGAGTTCTTTATAGAGTGTTTAAAAAGAGGATGAAAATAATATACTTTCTCTTGACTGGCTTAAAAGCTCAGCTGGTGACTACCCTGAGAAATAAAAAAAATAAATAAAAAAAGGTTGGAATTAATTGGTCAATGGATTTGGAATCCAGTTAAATGCATCTGCAAATATTATTGATATATGTTTATTCCATATTAAATATTTTTCTTTCATAATTCCTTTCCTTGTCCCAATCTGTAGGGCTTTTGTAACAATTTCTAATGAACATGTCCATGATTTTGAACATGTTTTAAGATTGTTCTCATAGCATTTTTTAATAATTGTGATTTAAAGCTCCCAGAAATTGTACACTATTTGTGACCTCTGATATTACCCTTGGACTTACCTAATTAACTCCCACTCATCTAGGTCAATAATTCTACAATTCTGGAACAATACATTTTCTTCACTAACTATATTAGTACTCTAGAGAGAGAACCAATAGGAATAGATAAAGAAAGAGCTAGAGATGGAGATATTTGAGAAGGGATTTATTAGAGAAATTGGCTTACATAATTATGGAGGCTGGGAAGTCCCACGATAGGCCATCTGCAAGCTGAGAACTAAGAAAGCTGGTGGAATGGATTAGTGCATGCCTGACAGCCTCAGAATGAGGGAAGCTAATGTTGTAATTCCAGTCCAAGGTCAAAGACCTGACAAGCTGATTGTTCAGTAGAACAAGTCTCAATTTCCAAAGACCAGAGAAACTGCAACCAAGAGCATGAGATGAAGGTTGTCTCAACTCCAGAGAAAGAATAAGAATCCACCTTACTTGTCCCCTCTTTTTCTGTTTTCAGCCAAATGAATGGTACCTACCAAAATAGGGTAAGAGTGTAACTTCCTTAATTAATCCACATACTCAAATTCCATTGATTTCTGGAAACATCCTCATAGACAACCCAAAATAATGCTTTCAGAACTAAGTATCCCTTAATCCAATCAAGTTGACAGGTGAAATTGACTATCACATGAAATAAGTTCAACACCATTATATGACTATATTTGGAAGGGATTTTGGCAAAGCTGTATCAAATTTATAAAATATAACATGTACTTTTCCTTTCTTCATATTCCTCCAAAAACCTTAACTGTATTTTAAAAAAATCTGTTATACTTTTGTCTTCTTATCTCTGTAGCTGTTCCCCCCATTTTTCCAGACACAACTTTTTATAGCTATTGTAGAGCACTATAGTATTGTTTGTTTGACCCCAAACAAACAGAATTTTTTACTAAACTAAAGAACTCCAAAAATTTGAAACTGTGGACAGTGCTCATTTTCTCAAACACCTTTTCTTTGCAAACTTTGCTTAATCACATAGTAGGGTTAATCACTAGGGTCTAGAGATATATCTAATCATACTTGTTTCTTCTTTGGCCACAAACTCTGGAAAAGAATAATAAGATGACTATAATTACCAATTGCAGCAAACTACAAACAATGTAGAGAAATGCTTAAGTAATTCAGATGAAAGTTGCAGATGGCTTCATATGAGAGATTATACTTTAAGTAATAAGTGGAAATCAGAACTCACAGAGACTTTTTAGATAACGAAATTGAAATAATGTCTCTCAAATGGAAAGCTTTGAAACCTGTCTCTTGTAACAAGGAGTAGAGAAATTTGGTTTCACTTTAGGTATTCACGTGGCCAGGACAGAACTCAAGGAATAACAAGTAAAACATGATTTCGGATTCTACAGAGCTGATGATAGTGGGAGTGGTAGGAGATGGGTAGGTTAGCAACCAAATCCAGGAAACGTTGATGAAACTACAGTAGGAACATGCACAGTGTATAACATGCACAGTGTATCCTGGCCCAGAGGATGGGTGGCAGATGGTCAAGGATGAGATGTCTGGAGGATTCATCTCACTGCAATGGTTTTCTGACTTATCTCCCTGTTTCCGCTATTACCTTCTTTTCTACAGAGAAGCCAGACTGGTCCCAGTGAAAACTCATAGTCAATATTATTATCTGTCTGCTGCAGATCCTGAAAGGGCTTCCATCCTTTTTGGAACTCAATCAATCTACAAGACTTTATCTGGGTCTCACACCATCTAGATATGATCTCTAACACACTGCATCCTCATCTCCCTCTCCTCCCTTCTGCATG
Organism: Glaucomys volans; assembly: GCA_020662805.1. Taxonomy (NCBI): domain Eukaryota; kingdom Metazoa; phylum Chordata; class Mammalia; order Rodentia; family Sciuridae; genus Glaucomys; species Glaucomys volans. The sequence continues at coordinate 208,645 of JAJEJO010051987.1, forward strand.
GTTTCCCTGATGCTCCTCTTCCTCATTCAATGTGTGTGTGTGTGTGTGTGTGTGTGTGTGTGTATCTATATATATCTAGATGGATATCTATATCTATATATATCTTCTTGGCATCTAGCTCTTCATTTCTGCTGTAAGACTCACTTTCTCTTTTTACCTTAGGTGTATATTCAAATGTCTCCTGTTCATAGAAAAGACTTTCCTAAGCAGAATTTTTAAAAAGAATCCTTCTATTCCCCCTTATTTTTCTATCCACAAAAATTCTTTTTTGTTTTTCTATGTTATTTATTACCACCTGATGCTATAATTTTTATTAATTTTCTTGCTTATGGTCTGTTTTTGCATGTAGAATATAAGTTCCATGGGGTTGGGGGGGAATCAGACATGCTTGCTGAACTAACCTTAATGTTAAGAATAGTTCCTATAACATAATGGACCAGAATTTTAGTTCAATCTGAATCACATTCCAATAATTGACACTTTCTCCATTACTCTTTCTCATTTCATGAGGTAGGAGTTTAAAAATATATTTAGACAAATTCTGGGTGCTCATGGGTTAGGAGGATTTTGTTCTGTGAAGAGATCCATGCATTAGGCACAAGACTGGATTAAATGAGCCCAACATCCATGATTTTATAAACAATAGAACTTAACCACAGGAAGTTATGGACTAATACATGGTTTTTAAAACTTTCAGAAGGCAATGGTTTCTTAGGATCTGAATCTTCATAAAAAATTCAAAAAGTCATTCAAATATATTTGAGAATTTTGAATACACTAAAGTAAAATAAGCTTCTTGTTAGAATGAATTTAACTATATAAATGGATTTTGACAATCTTCAAAGCAGGAACAATATTTGCAGCATTAGCTAGATTTATTTGAATGTAGATCTGTTTGGTTACATAACAGCTCACACATTTTGGAAAATGCTTTTTCTTACAAGTGATTGGACATTGCAAATACACAAAGTGTTTGTGAATTGGCTTTCTCTTTTCCATACCTCATACCTCTCTTTTCCAAGTCTCTTTACACCTTTCAGTGCCCTGGTAAGTAAAGCAACCCAGAACATCTCTGTATTTCACATAGCGTGGAGAACAATCTGATAAGTATTTCATTACCTCCTCAAGGTTTTATATACAAAACAGTGAGAAGATAGACTCAGTCTGGGGATAGAGAGAGGTGGTTCCAGTTGGCTAGGAGAGATGTTTCCAGTTGACTAGAAGAGGTCACCATTCCCCTTTTTATTTTGTTCCCTTGCAGTGAATCAGACTTCTATGTCTCTCCTCCATTACTGTATATATGGCTGAAATAGAGAAATTGTTTTTAATAGTGAAGATTCAATGAAAGGAATGTATGAGACTTGCCAAACATCTCTTTTTTCTGAGCTACCACTGAGATTTTTTGCTACCAGCCATAGAGAAGGTCAGACAAGAAAGGCAGGATGATAAACTTACTTGTAAAATTGTTCTAACAAAGCATCTGTGAGCTACTGCTTGATCACAATGACAGACATCAATCAGAATAATAACTTCAAATATGAGATTTTCAATTAGCAAGTGAACATAAATAAACGTGTCTGGAAAATCAGCATAAGGAATTTTAGACAGAGACAGCCCATACATAACAAGAGAGAGGAGGCCAGTGGGAAAAAAGTATACCATGCAACAAGGGCAAAACAGCCCCAGAACTCAGGGTCAGAAAAGACCTAGAGAAATCAGCTTGCTGATAAACAATGACCTATGTACTTACCGGTTCTTTGAGTGATGCTTTTGAACTTGTGTACCTTATTAGAGGTTGGCAAAGAGGACTGACTTTCATTTTGCAAAGTGTGAGGGTAGAATAAAAATTCTTGTATGACTTAATGTGACTTCCCAAATCATCCTCACCTAACATCATGATTTACAGAAATTATCAAAAAACAGAAAGTCTGGCTCACAGAGGGAACACACAGTAGGTGCAAGAAAGGGGAAACAGGAATATTAAGAAGGAGAGGGAATTTTTCAAAATGTTGAGCTTAGCTTTGCAGCTAACTAAATAATCCAAAATTTGCCCATGGTGTCAGCAGAATAAAAAGTGATTAACACAACCCAGACTCAAAGAGGGCAATAGCCTTACTTTTTAAGCACAAACAAAGACAGAAAAAGATGATGCTTGGCTAGCAGTATGCCTCCCAGACTAGGCAGCTACTGTAATTATAACAACAACTACAGCAAATAAAAATTTCAAAACTCAATGTATATTCCACCTTTCATCAGAAAGCCACAAAGGTCTTTTCAAACAATAACTCATTAGTCTTTACAATACCCTTGTGAAGAAGTTGGGAATGTATATGTTATTAGTACTCTGCATTTCCATTGTATTTTCCCTCTAAGGAGATAAAAGTGTGTGTGGGGGGGTGAATTTAGATTGTAAAATAGAAACAACTCAAATTGATAGATGGTTTTAGTGGAGGTTTTTGTCATAGCTCTGAACATACTCTTTTAACAGAGAAAAATGATATTTTATGGAAGAAAAAGAAGGTAAAATATAATGAGAAGGTGTCTGCCTTGATTCTTTGATGGTCTTTTCCCCTTATCTTTTCACCCAGTTGTTTTGAATTTAGCCACTCAACATTTGGCAACAATGAGGACAGTATGAGCCCAATTTCCCAAACTTAAAGAAATAGAAACCAGGCTATTAGGGCCTTGTCTCTCACATATGATCCAGTGTTTCTTTACATTTGGCTTCTGATAGCAAGTGGCCTATCATGACTCAAAAACCCACTTCATTTCTCATCTCTGGAATATCAGGATGCTGGTGAGACTCTCATAGCTGGTAAAACCAGGTGAGGACCTAAAGGAGCTTTATTGTAACCACAACAGATCTTCTGCTTTCCATTAATTTGGATACCCTTTACTTAAGGAGTGGTATTTTACTAGAGGCCAAATTAATCTTTTCCAATGTGATTTATCCAGGAAGATTCTTAGATCTTTCAGGTAATATCAGTTCCTTATTAAAAGACAGAATTAAAACTGTTCAGAAGGATGTCAACACATCTTCAGTAAAATTAGATGGTTTTATCAAATAATCAGTAAGAACTCATAATTTTATGATCTGAGTATAATGTAAGATACATAAAATAATGGACACAAAGCAGAGCAAGATTATCAGAGAAAAATGATCAATAAATCTAATCGATAATCTAAGTTCTAAGCTAGCAACATAGACTAAGACAAAAAAGAGTTTTTGGAATGTGCTAGCAAATTCCCATGCATCCTGGGAAGAGTTCTTTCTTTTTATCTTGCTATTTCTGATTCCAGAAGTAGGGTCATTCTTTTATATTCTTCAGATTTATGATTTCTTTTTTATTATGTATCATGAAAATTTTAAAACATGAAAGACTGTGTTCTAGTACTAAGATTTATCAAAAGGAAAATTGTTTTGAGGACCATAGTGTTGCAAATTCAATTGAAACGATCTTACTCCTTCTTAACCCATTCTGCCCTTTCCCTCCTGGGGGGGTAACCATTATCATTTATCAGGCAAGTATCTTCATATTTGTACCTTGACATTTTTTATTATATATGCACTATTCTATATGCAACGCTTTGAATTGTTTTGTATTTAAAGTTTTTATTCACAGGGCATATTGTGCAAATGATTCTACACTGTGCTTTCTTAGTCAGTACTCTCCTTTTAAGATTATTTTTATAGTGTAGATACTGTTGACAGTGTTTTGTTATTTATGAGTTTTAATCAGGTGATGTTTCAATCAGATTGAAATGTATCCAAAAATAATATTCTAAACCTCTGAAGAAACAACACATGGAAATCTTTTGGCTGGATGTGTTTCAGAATTCCCTCTTCCTCACTTTCTCTTCTTCAATTCAAGGAAACATGACTGGTGGAATTAACTTCACATTCCAGTTTCTATTTGTTCACCTTAGATATAACCATTATCCTTCAATTGATGTGTGACATTTCATACGTCTTTATTTGTATTTTTAATCTATTAGTCCACAATCATTTAATATAACATTTTATCATATTGTACATGTTTTTTCAAAAAAATTATTATAAATTCAAAGAGACCAAAATTGAAAGTATTTTACAATGAACACATATGTGCCTACCACCTAGGTTTTATTCACATTTTACTATGAATGCTTTATTGCACATCTCTCTACCCACCCATTAATGCATATTAATTTTTATAAGTATCTCAAAATAAATTGCAAAAAATGACTTTTTTTTGCAATTGCATTTTCATTCAGCATTATGTTCAGCTGGTTCATTTTAACTACTGAAAAGTATGCCGGTGTAAAAGTATAGACTAATTTGCCTATTTTGCAAACTGATTAAACATTGGGTAGAAGACAACTTTTCGCTATTATTAAAAAATTTAAAAATAAATCTAATTTCACATTTCCTTGCATACCGGCACAAATGTTTCCATCACATAGAACTAGAAATGGAATTAAAGGGCATTAAGCTTGTGTAATTTTACTTTTCCTACATATTGCTAAATTGCTTTCCAAGTTATCTTTACCAATTTACACTTTACACCATGCCACTATATGATTCCCCTTTATCCATCTTCTAAACAATTTAAATCGGTCAATTTTTAAATGCTATCCAGCTGATGTCTACAAATAAAGTCATATTCTTTTAATTGACACTTTCCTGAAAATTAGTGAGATTCAACATGTTTTAATGTTATACCTTTGTTTTTGCCCTTTGTGAAACTATCTGATCAGATACTTTCTCGTTTTTCTATGGTGTAGTTCTGTTTATTTTTCTGACTGAATAGCAGGGACAAATTATACAGTGTGCTTAGTGAACGATTGTAATATATATTTACTATTAATATTTTCCTAATATGTACCTTTTCATTTTGCTTGAAATATCTCTTTTAATATAAAGCTTTCATTTTTTACAGTTATAGTTGTATCTTGTATATATTGTTTCAGTTCTGAAGATTTTTAGTATATTAAAGATAGTTTTCTATATTTTCTGCTAAAAGTTTTTTGAGTTTAACTTTTACTATATAGGTCTTTTTTCATATGAAATTGATTCCTGTCTATTTTGTAACTTAGGGATCTAAATCTTCCCTGTGAACAGCTATTTTTCAAACAATATTTGTTACATTGTCTCCCACTGGTTTTTCATATTTCTTTTGTCACACATCAAGTTCGCACATATAAATGAGACCCAGTTTTGTTTTTCCATTCTGATCTGTTGGAGCTCTATGTCTACACTGCTCCAGCATTATAGTGTCTTAATAAATCATTTAAGTGATAGCAAAAGTCTTTACTCCATTACTTCCTTTACTTTTCTTTTAGGGCAATCCCTGCCCGTTACCTTCTGAATGATTCATGGATCAAGTTCTTCAGAATACTGTTATAATTTTGTTTGTCATTGAATTAAATTTATATATAATATTGACTAACACATTTTCATACAATTATCATATAAGTCTTCAGATGTTTGCATGCATAAATCTCATTCTGTGCTCTTAAGAATATAACTTTTCCATAAATTTTGTTACATCATTTATGATATCTTTTGTTAAATTTATTGCTAAGTACCTTCTCACATTTGTTGCCATTTTCAGTAGTGCTTTTTACAGTATGTTTTCATTCTCTTAGATTCATTCTTGCTGATGTGTCAGATTGTAAAGATAGGTAGATTTTTGAAAGTAAATCTTATGTATAGTAATGTTGCTGATCTCTCTTAGTAATTCGAAAAAGGCAGACCTTTTGTATTTTGAAAATAATAATGTTTTACTAGTAAGTATTAAAACATGTTTGCTCCAATTCATTAGATATTCTTTATCAGATAAAGGGTATATTTTTTCATTCTTATGTTGCTATAAGTTTTTGGTTTTTATGCATAAGTGTAGTAACCATCTGGCTAGGTCTCGACCTGTGGGGTCTTTTCCCTTCTGGAAGGGCTAAGGCGACGGAGCTACAACCCCGGGAGAGCAAGTACTAGTTACCAGTGTCAAATTTATTAAAGAATTACAGCACTTTTATAGAAGAGGGGAGTCTGAGAACAAAGAACTGGTAGTGTAACATGATATTCTGGAAGGATGGTCCCATTAGGAGTGACACAGTTTACCAAAGCTGGGAGGGAGAGAGAAGGACGATGGAAGTTCACCTGGGGCAATGGCCGTAGGGGGCGGGGTAAGGTCACTTGGGAGTTTTCTCCACAAGCAGGAATAATCCTGAGTGTGCAGTCAAGGATTTTACCTTCCTGCAGCCTATGGAGCATATACCCCAGTGACTTCTTTCTACATCCCCACACATAAGTACTTTAGTTTTCTTCAATTTGTTTTCTGTAACTACTGAGATGTTCAGAATATCATTGTCCTTTAATCTCTTGATGAAGAACAGTAGATATTTCTAATAGTAAACCACGCTTGCATTGCTGCTATAAGATCTTAACTCTTTTCTTAGGGAGCTAAATATAAGCTCCTAAGCTTTCTTTGTTTTTAAATTTTACATTGATGTTCATGGTGACATTTGTCATTGTATTTTCTTGCATCGTTCTCATTCAGTTTTAATAAAAGTTATCCTAGCTTTCTAAAATAAATTGGATATCATTCCTCCCTTCCCACTTTTTCTAAAATAGGGATTACAGATTCCTCTAAGTCAATCTATGAAATATATAAAATTGGACAAGGGAAAGAAGAAGATGGAATCATTAATTATTGACTATTACATCAGTGTTCTCTATCATTTTCATTTACTCTTTCTCTTAAAATTTGTCTTTGCAGTCTACATATCTCTCTCAGATTATTCCTTTCATTTTTTTCCCAAATTTATTTCATGCAAAATTTTTCAGTGTCAAAATTAAAACTCTTAATTAAGGTTAATATCCTGTTTGCAATCATGTTCTTTGTGCTCATATAATTATTTTATTATTATTTTCCACTTTTGATTGACATAGTATTGGTACATATTTACGAGGTAAAATGTGATGTTTTGATTGATATATAGATTGGATATTGATAAAATGAGGACAATTTAGCATATCCTCTCCTTAAACTTTTATCATTTCTTTATGTGAGTACATTCAAAATTCCTTTTTCTAGTTATTTTGATATGCAATGCATTATTAACTATATTTTATCACTGTGCCAGAGAATGCCAAAATATATTTATCCTACTCTAAGAATGCACCTGTGGGCCAACTTCTCCCTCCCCTCCCCACCATTCTCCCAGTCTCTGGTAACCACTGTTCTGCTCTCAACTTGTATGAGATCAGCTGTTCTGGCTTCCACATATGCCCAAGATCATGCAGTATTAACATAATATTATTTATTTGAGATATTTTAATTTTTTGAGCAGTCTTGTCAGAGTATTTAAATACTTTTGGTTCTTTCCTATGAAACAACTTTTAATTTTAATAATTATTATATTGTTGGGTTGTTTTTTCTATTTCACTAGCACATGGTTTGAGTATTAATATTTTCTTTCTTGCATTGATTTTAATAATTCTCTTATTTTCTGGCTTTATCAGTTGAAATCTTACTTATAAATTACTGTCTGTTTTAACCAAAAAAGTAAAGATATATTTCATTTATGTTTTAATTGAAATACCATTTGAGCTCATGAAGTTTGTATTAAATGATTTACTTGTTAGTCACTTCTAAATGCTATTTTATTTCTCCTTATCCTTTCACTCAGGACTTAAATAAGTGTCTGTTCTTTTAAATAACAATCAAACCTCTGTTATTTAGTTTTATATTGTTAATATCAGAAGATTTTGATATGCTGTCAGAAAATATGGCTGATATGACAGTGATTGCTTAAAATATGTGGAAACCTCTTTTTATAGGACATAGACTTTTTTAAAATTAAAAAATATGTTTTCTGTTGATTATATTTCTCTTTGTTGCCTTTTTGTCCTCCCAGTTTTTATTTGACTATTGTAGTTTATTTTATTCACTTTTCTTTCTTCTCCTTTTTTGGAAACTCTGAACTATATTTACATTCTTTCAAGTGTTCAGACATAAATGTAATATATGTACATATGGATGCATATATATCATAACTGTTTATTTAAAATCTAAATTAGTCACTCTTTCAGAATAGGTTAAAAATAGTCTTCCAAACATTCTCTTTATTTATTGTCTAGAGTTTTAGTTTTACCTTTTAAAAGACAAATACTAGTTATTAGTTGTATATTTATACTTTTTGTTTTTCCAGTACTAGGGCTTGGACACAGGGGCGCTTTACAACTGAGCTAGGTTCTTAGTCCCTTTCATTTGAATTCGAAACAGGATCTTGCTAAGTTTCCCAAGCTGGATTTGAACTTGATGCCTTAGCCCCCTGAGCAGCTGGGATTGCTGGTAAGTGCCACTATGCCCAGCTTTTACTTTTATACTAATAGTTAAATAATTGGCCAACATATCTTACCTTTGTCAAGGGATCCTACCTTTTTCTTTGTTGAAGTTCACTCTTGAGCTTTCCTTAAAGACTGTGGGTAGTTAAATGCTTATTTGCACAAGAAAAAAATATAGCTGTTTTGCTCATTCTCTGAAAATGCTGTGTTTAGAACTATAGGCAGATGATTTTCTTTCACCCACCATTTCAACAGCATTACTCATATTCTTCTGTGGAACCTTGTGTAGGCAATGAAAAGTTGGATCTCAGTTCAATTGCTGTCTCGTTGCATAATATCTTTTCATTCCTGGCCTCTTTAAACTTTAATATTCATCATTTTTACTATTATCTGCCTCAGGCTAGATTCCTTTTTGTATATCTCATTTATAATTTTTACACAAACTTGAATTTCTTTAACTTAAAAAATTTCAGGAGCTGTGCTTTGAATGTTGTTTTTCTATTTATCCTATCTTTGAAAACCCTGTTGTAAGTAAACATGTTACAGGGCTACAATGAACAAATGGCAATGAGAGTTCTCATGCTAAAGTGATAGGGACGAGGTAAGCATTGACCCGTCTTGCCATGCCGAGTGGAGTTTGTGTTTTTTTCTGTAATCATTTCTTTCATCGACTGCTGAAAACACCAAGGTGTATTTAGAATGTAACCCCATTCTTTGTTTTACCTATTTCTAATTGCTCTATTTAGGATGGAGTGCTTGAAACAACATAAAGACTGGCTGGATTCTGTTTCTTCTCTTTGCCACGATGGGGTACTCCAATCTGCCAGAGATGCCGCAATAAGAAATTCTGATGAATAGAGTGTAATGCATTAATCTGCCTTGGTCTGTTTCTATTCCTCATCTGTAATAAAACATGACATTTTTGCCTAAATAATATGACTCATGATATTACATAAATTGATATTTCCGATGTGGTTAAAAGAATGTTTCTCAGAACTATCCTCCCTTCTGCACATATATCCTCCTTATCACTCTCAAAGACTCATTAATATTATTTCCTAAATATCTCAAATCACCCCCTACTATCGACTATGGCTTAGCTCAGACTTTGGTTGTTGCTTTTCTGGAGTACTGTTTTCTGGAGTCCTGTTTCCTAAATAGCCTCCAGGATTCTTCATCTCACTTTCATCCATCCTCATTAATGCCACCAAAATTCCTTTCTGAACCACATATCTGTTCACATCGCTATCATTCGAAACATTTTAGTGGATTGCAATTGTGCTCACAGACCTAATACTTCAACTTTGCACTCTCACTTGGTTCTTCAAACTTCTCTTAGTCCATGACTATCAGCTTATTTCTCTTTTGGTTCTCTTGATTTGTGTGTTCAGTTCTCTGATTACTCAGACTCTCCATTTTCCCTGTTGGTGTCCATGTTGTTGTCTTGAGGACACTCTGCCTGACCCTGTCTATTTTCACTTACTTTCCACAGGGAATGCCACATGTCTTTTCTGATAGTGTTTCCAATGCCAACATCCAAGCAGAGGTCCGGACTCCTTGTTAGTGTTTGATGAATACAAATACCATAGCAATGACTCCTTTGTATCGTGATTGCTCATTTTGTTTTCTTTTTCATTTATCTTAAAGTGAACTCCTTGAGGGTAGGAACCAAGTGCTGTTAATCTCTGTATTCAAGAAATAATCACCTGGTACATAGTGAGAAGGCTCAACAAATATTTGCTAAATTCATAAATAAGTGATTAGGTTATTCAAATTCAATAAGTGATTCACTTTGAGGCTTGTGGAATAAAGATGGTTACTATTAATAAATTAAAGTTCCATAAGACTTATTTTGAATATGATCATATAATTTTAAACAGTTAAGAAGTGAGCACCTACCTAGTGATCATTTTGCTACCAGCTATTGAGCCTACAAAGGATCAAACAAAAACAAAAACAAAAACAAAGTTCTGTTCCTCATGATGCTCACAGAGAAATTTTTAAAAAATGTTTAAATTTTTCTAGAGTAAGACATAGGGTGTTATTTTGAACCTTAAATCCACACTGATCTCACGAACTTTGATTTTGTTAGAATCCTGGTTCTTTTAGTGCACCCATTCCCTTGAAATAAATGCCTAATAAAGACCTCATGACCACCCCTATCCCTGCCTGCACATACCTGTCACCTGCACCTTTGTGCCCTCTAATACAGTATCGCAACCCTTGGCCCTTCCGTTCGAGTGTGCAGTTCCTATTAATTTCAGAAAACGGCAACTGCCAAGTCAATAAGAGTGAATTTAATTTAAAAAGTGCAATCATGTTCTGCCTTGTGCTGAACTGGACTTGGGATTATTTGTGACTGTGATTTAGCATTATTTCTGGGGGGAGCGTCTCCCTGTTTAATACTAATAGTCTTCCCAGGAAGTTTCATTAGAGTGAACTGCAGTTTTTATTGCTCAGGATTTAACAAACTCCAATCTAAAGCCTCAGTGCCACTTTCTCCCAGCCTCCCAAACTGAGATGAAATTCTAAATTCTAACAATGTCAGCCCAGGACTCAGCCCATCACCCAAGTTTCCTTGCTAAATCTCATACGCTAGAGACCTCACGCCTCTTCCTTTCTCATGAGCGCCTTTCTCCTGAAATTTCTCTGCTCCACACTCCTGACAACAACCTGTCTGCAGATGCACCAACAGCTGCTCCTGCTGAAAAATGGGCTTGTCTCTCTCATGGGGGCTATGATTTCTGGCATGTGCAAGCCTCCTACTGTCTCTTTGGTTTTAAAGCAATTTTCAGCACACCTGCTTGCTTGAACTTTACTGACAAGCCCTCTTAAGAGTTCACTGAAGAAAAAAATATCCGTTTCCTAGGTACTTCCCTGTAATTCTAAATTTCATTTTAAATCTCCCAGTAAAGTGTTTACCCCTGTGGATGGAGAGACAATCTGTGTTGAGACAGCCCCGCTGCCTCAGGCAGGATCTCATCAGCTCTCATATCGCAGCAGATAGAGAAAGGGATGATCCATTAAGGCAATAAGGCTAACTTGTTCCCACCGCCAAAATTGTTCCTTGGAGTGCATTTGCCATTGCCATGTCCAGTCTGGGCTTAAACATCACCTAAGAGGTTATATCTCACTCAAAAAATTCTCCAATTGGATGTTTCTGCGCTTCTGGTTTTGAGTCCACCAGAATTTCAACTTGAGTCAATCTCTTAGAAACACTATTCTGTTCATTTTCATTCTAGCTTCTTACCTAAAGAAGTTATCCGTAAAGTTTCCCTTTTGGTTATGTAGCAGGACCAGGTCTAATGAATTAAAGACATGAATTCGCATTTCAATAGGGATAGAGCTCAGTTTTCTTCTTTAAAATGGGAACTGTCTACCTTACCTGACTGCTTTGAGAATTCTTTGAATGGTTAAAAGTGTTCCATAAGTAGAAGACCATTCAGTGCGATCATACAGCTTTGACCTCAGCTCAACCCTCTTTTTCTCTTGCAAAATCAATGAAAAACATTTTCCTTGCATTTCTAAGATATGAAAGGGAACTTTTTAGGGTTGTGACTTCTAACTTTCCCAACTTGTCCTCATCAGTGGGCCACAGTGGCTCAGCACAATTTCCTACCCTTCCACTCCAACCCTGTCACCAATCTTCTGCTCTAAGCTGACTGACTGTCCATGAACTGGCCCTATAGATGTTAGTGGATAATTATACAATATTTTTACCACATCTTTCATGCTTGTTTTAACTTTCAATTGACTATAAAAATGGCTGAATTAGAGGTTCACCTCCTAAACATGACTCCATTACACTTGAATCCAACTCAGGAACATGACTGACCACTCTGTCTATTCATCACATCCTCTGACCCTGTTGAAGGGACACCCTGTTTCTGAGAGGACAGCACTTATCTTGGGGCTGAATCAGAGAAGGAAACACGACAGAACTTAAGGCTGAAATCTATTTGATAATGTAATTTGGAATGGGAAGGATGTTCCATTAGGAGAATTTTAAATGCATTTGGCTTTAGAAGAAATTTTACCCCTGGGAAAATACATTACATTTCTGGAGCCAGGATATATTCTCAATTTCTCCTTTTTTATAACAAATATCAAGTGGCTAGAACTTCCATATACTTACCCTCAATGGCTCTGAAAATTGTTTAGCTCTGTTTGGTAGTTTCTCCAGTAGCAGAAAAACTATTCTACATATTCTGGACAGAAACTGTCATAGAATACACCTGAAGTGACTGCCCACTGCATTGACATTCATATTTGGTTCTCAAAGGCCAGTCACTTTGGAGGGAGGGAGCCTGGTTTGTTCTGTAATGCCCTGAGACAGTCCTGTATCTCCTGCTGCGGCTTCTGACAGATCTTATAAAAGATCGTAAATTACTATCTGTTGAAATATATGAATTTAATGGATTCCATTAATGCACACCTGCACAGAAGAGATTTCAGAAGCCCAAAGATATGATCAGTCAAACAGCTTTAATAGTTATTAATTACAGAAGCGGACTATTTATCCCCTGCCTACATAGAAATCTGCAAGTAGTGTAATACTCATACTTCAAGGCTTTCTGGATGGAAGAAGAAAATGGGCTTTGGTTGAAAGGATCAAACACTTATTTTAGCTAATGCATTTCCATGCTGGGACTTTTTTATTTATTTATGGGAGAGAGGTCACCACTTTTGTATGAGGATTTTAAGAAATTTAATGTCATGGAGAGTTTTTTTTTTTTTTTTAAGAATCATATAAAAGGCTTTGACCAGCATTTAATATAGGTCATTTCCTTTTACCACTAAGTGCATGAAAATCAAAATGTTTAGATAGAAACCTAAACTAACCATTCAGGAAAGTTCAAGTCAAGTCTTAGATGTGTTCCTGACAATACATTGGTTGAAATAGTTGGGCAGCATGGCAAACATGAGGTTTCCATAAATAATAGCCTTGACTCTATTATGTGTTTTAGGGACTAAGACCCACCATCTTTACTTATAAGGTAATAGAGTGACAAATTTGAATGTTCACTACATACTATACGTCTCACAGTAATTCAATAATGCAGACTCTATGATCACCCTCATTTTATAGATAAAGAAAGCAGAATATAGGAAGGTGCAGGGTCTTATTCTTGATTTTGCTCCTAGGGTTCATCCTTGAGTTGCCTGTTGCTAAGTCCATGTCCTCAACTATCATGCAAGCTGCCTCCCAGCCATTCTAAAAGGTTGCCATGTGTGATCCTATTTTTGTTCTGGTAATGATAACTCTATATACCTGAATGCAAACTTTGTGATGCCAGCTGGAGAGAGGCACATATCTGAGAGGAAGGTAGAGACCTCATCAGTGCAGAATCAAAGTCTCTAAGTCTGAAAAACTTGATGGCAGAAGGAGTAGTCCAGGAACCATATCTAAGATGCTATTCTTCTCCAATTACAGAACTGGAATGGGGGATAAAAACCCTGCATTCTAGAGACTGATGTCTGCCCTCAAGGCTCAGCTGAGGAGTCAGAGGTGCATCAGTGTGATGGCCAGCCCTGCATGCATCCCTGCATGATAAATCCCACATCTGGATATTTGACTGAGCATCCATAACACATATCCCATATCTAACGATATTTCTTTTGCTCAATAAATTGTTCATCCCATCCTCTGACCTTTTGTCCACTGAAGTACTTAGATTTCCCCACTCTCTTTGTCTAGGGAAGCTTTTCTCCCTGTTGTCTGCTTGTAAAATCACTCAGATTTTAAGAACCACATCAAACACCACCTCCTTCATAAAGTCTTTTCTTTCTCCCTAGGCAGAATTAAACATTCCCTTTTGTGTCTCCCTGTGTATGGTACATGTACTTGTATCATAACAGCTATCATGTTTTATTGTCCTGTATACATGGCTGGCTTTCCCTACAGAAACAAAAGGTGCCTGAGAGCAAGGGCATCTTGATTAGCTTCCATATTCTCATGTGTAATTAGGACATAGTAGGTGCCCTGAAAACAGTTGTGAATGAATAAGTTAATGAATATTCATTGATAGAAATGTGGGAAGTCTATTTTTGGATTATGGGAGGGATGGGTTGTGATCAAGGCATTTCCCCCTCCTCTAAAGAATTGAAAGAATACACCTGGTTTACAAACAAATCATTCTTTCAAGAACAGCCTGGTAACTGTGTCAGTAAATGAAGGAAATATATTAGAAAGGTATTACACTTGCTGTTGACATTTCATCTCCTGCCATTTTTTATGTGCCTATGTAATTGTGATAATCTCACTCCCTCTATCCTGATGATTGGGAAAACCATTTCTATGCATAAAGTTTCTGTGTGCACAAGTGTGGCTTAGAGTAGTGCATGCAACTGATGTAGGTATTGGTCATAACTGTGAGTTGCCCAGCTTCATCTTTCTTGCCGTAAGTATGTTCAAAGAAAACACTGGATGAAATGTATGGTGTACCAAGCAGTATTCCAGCCATGGGAATCAATATTCCTTTGCATAAATATGGCAGTGGATTTTTACTTCCAGAAAATCTGACCAGAAAATTAATTCAAGGGACAAAGCCAAAATTATATTATGATCCATCTCATGGTTATAAAAAACAGAAAGATGGTTGGTTATGATGAAGCCAGAACAGCACCCAGCAATTCTGACTCCCCTTTATGTCTTGTTCAATAATCAGAATGACTTTCCAAATGGAGACTATAATGGTGGAGAACAGCAGTGACCAAATTCAGGCCATGGTTTATATGGCAAATGTCTCTGGGCTTAATGTGGTGAAGAAAGATGTCCTAATTTACCATGTGCTTATACCAGAACTATAAGAGAGTGTAGAGCACTTCTGTGTATCTGGCTACTTGCCAATTCATTATTGTTACCTTCTTTAAGACATCATGGTCACCATCCATATTTCCAGAAGTGGTATAGTAATTCATAATTCTTGTAAAACTTTCACTTATATTCTCCTCCTTGATTTCTACAAAAACCTTCTGAGGTAAATAAATATAGTTATTGTACCCACTTTACACATGAGGGAACTGAGGTTCAGATTTACTAAGTAAGTTACCTGATTAGAAGCTTGGTTTGATCTTAATCAGGAATTCTATCTTAAATTACAGCCCTGGATACCTTGGCATCTTCAGACATTACTCAGGGAATTTTATAACTCTCTTCTCGCCCTTTCTCCCAGCATAGGGCATTTTCCATGAGGCCTAGCTCAGACTCTTAATAATGTTCTTTTGTTGAACGTCTACCATAGCAAGCAATTATGACAGTTACACCAAGAAATATCAAGATAAAAAGGATACAATTCTTGTCCTAAAGACTCTCATGTGTAGCTAGAATGATAAAAATGTGGAAAAAAAATAAAGATTTTCAAAGCTAAGAATAAACAATACTATGCAGCAAAAAGATAAACATTCTCAAGATAAAAACTGCAATTCTGGGGCAGTAAAAAGGAAGTTATAGTCCATTCATTGCTTAGGATCACAGAACTCTGGGGATGCATGAGATTCTACAGTGGTTTATAATTTTGATTGTGTTTCTCTTGGGCTTGAGGTCTTCCATGGCTACCCATTACCATGGGATAAAATCCCCTACTCCCAAGGCTTCCATGCCCTGCTCTCCCAGCCTTACCTGTCATTATGAAAAGGCTCTGGCTACACAGCATTTTTTTTTTGTCATATCCCTAATCATCACACAGAAGACACCTTTTTCAGATCTAGTGGCATTGAATAATCTCGTCCTATAGTGCCCTGTCCTTGACTTTCCCTTTCTTTAAAGTTCCAGTCTGAGAATTCCCTTCTCAAAAATAACCAGCAACCTCCTAGAGAATTTCTTGTTCTCTCTCAGCATAGTGGTACACTAGTCTCTCTGCACATCATCAGATATTTGGTCACTCACCTGTCTCCCCTACTTGAACGAGAGCAGTCAGAGCTATGTGAGGTCAAGAAACTATAACTTACGTGACCTTTATAAATATATTGCTGACCCCAATACTTGTCATGCATTTGTCGAATGACTAAGGAATGACTCTTCTAGATCATAGAGGGCAACTCTATTATTAAATCAAATACAGACACTTCTACTTTAGACCCAAAAGACGGTCATTTCTCTTTTGCTTGTGTCCCTACCTATGATGGAATGGCTATTCCTTCAATACCAAAAAGGAAACACAAATTATTTTGTAATTGCTCTACTACATTCACATACATGACACTTTTAGAAATAATGAAAAACAGTAATCTTACTCTTCTTAAATTATTTCTTATTTGGAATAAACAATCATTGCTCATGTAAGTGTTTTAGATATCACATAGCTACATATATTGTGGTTCACTATTCTCTAGTCTCACAGAATTTTATCAGTGATCCATTTCAAATGGATTTCCTGCAGTCTGCTTGTAACTCTCCTGAACACTTGGTAGAAACAAGGAGAAAAAAGTCAGAATTGGCCTGAAGCTCAGAGCCGTCTTAACATTGAGAAAGGGCTCAGAGGAGTCTTCTAAAAGTGAGAAGGGTAGATTATTATATTGCATTATTAATATGCAATGGATATGCATTTATTCATGTATGGTTGGCTCTACCTTTTCAACATTAAATTACTTCCTACCTTATGAAAACTAGTTCCAAATGCTTTTCTGAAGTGCAAATTGTCCAGGGAGAAAAGATGGTTTTGTTAGGTTGGTATTCGTGGCCAGCCCTAGGTAAAATAGTGAAGCAGGTGAAGATTTTTTCTTGGAATTTTTCCATGCTAAATGAAAAAGGAAAGAACAAAAATAAAGAAAGCTCACTCTTGTCAATGTTTCAGAGTCCTCATGTCATTTCAGTGCCCATTGTCACTATGGTTTACACACCCCAGCTATTGCACATGTGCTTCCTTTTGGGATAAGGATAGGATAGGCGTAAGCTGCAGTAACAAATAATCCCAGGTTTGGAGGGCTTAATACATTTTAAAAAAAATGATTTCTGACTCATGTAAACCTGTTGTGAGTTAACAGTGCCACAAGGAAGCCGCCTTTAAAGTGTTCTCCCAGCCACTCAGGCTGCTACCATCACTTTTTTTTTATTCCCTGACATTTTAACAGACTCCACAGTCACATCTGAAGAGAGGAGAGTGATTTCAGGTTGCCTGAAACTTTTAAATGGTTCAGCCTACAAGGGATATTTATCACTTTCATTTAGAGTGTATTGATGGGAGCTGGTCACATGATCTAATCACAAAAAAGAAGGCTGGGAAATGTGGGAGAGGTCACAAATATTTAGTGAGCAATAACTACCTGTGCTTTACTCTTGATTCCCCCAGCCCCTGCTAAAGCAGAGCTGGGAAAGAAGTAGAACCAAAACTAATCCTATAAATCAAATGAAAACTTCCCACATGTTGCCCTATTTTCTGGTGGAGGCCAGGGGCAGACAAGCAAACCAATTTATTGCTTCTATTGCTTTCACTAGCTAATGTGTTTCACAACATCTTAAACAGATTATGATATTTGCTCACTGTTATGGGCTCCATTGTGTTCCCACAAAATTCATATGTTGGAATCCTAAACCTCAGTACCTCAGTATGTCATTATATTTTGAGATAGAGCCTTTAAAAAGATAATTAAGTTAAAATGAGGCCTTTAGGGTGGGCTTTTATCCAATCTGACTGGTGTCCTGTTAAGAAGAGGACATTTGAACACACACAGAGCTAGCAAGGATGCTCCCATACAGAAACAAGCCATGGCAATGCAGAGAGAAGAGAGGCCATTCTAAACCAAGGAGGGACCTCAGGTTCCCTGGGCTGCAGCCTCCTTCCTCCTGTGAAGAAATAGATGTCTATGGTTCAAATCACCCAGTCTGCTGTATTTTGTTAGGGATGGTCTCGCAAACTAATACATCACTTTTAGCATTCTCACTGTATTAAAAAGGATGAACTAACCTACTCCATATTAACAAGTAATTCAAACTCTCCATCGGTGAAACTCAAAAAGGCTTACTTCTTGATCACTGCATGTGTCCCTTCCCCAACCAGCTTGAGGACCCTGTCTAAGTGATATATATAGCTAGATTTAGTCTCCTATGCTAGAAACAATGACTGCTGTCAGAGGATGGAAGGAAAAGTCACCCGTTTCTCTTCTATTACACCCACCAAAGCAAGGAAGGAGTTTAATACTACCATTTGCTAGAAGAAGGGGGATAGTAATATTGTTAATGGTTCTATGACTATGTTACCGCACCCTATGAAAAGGGAAGTTCATGGAGAAATGTCTGTAAGTATGAGAGCTGGCACAGAGAAGGTAGCTGAGGGGTCCATTGGCCTGAATGGCATGTGTGCTGGCAGTGAGATATCATAGAAAGGACTCTGGGTGCTGTACATTTTATCTCTGTCCACTTCACTGAAATAACTTATCTTCTTTCTAGACAAGTTGCTTAAACTCTTTGGGTCTCATTTCCCTTCCTTATTAAAATAGGAAACAAACAGAAGACCCCTAATGACCTATTCAGCTTTAAAATTCTG
>JAJEJO010051988.1:0-28310 GCA_020662805.1 Glaucomys volans
TGAGACAGCTTTGAATAACTGCAGAAATATCTTGCAAGTCTAAAACATCATGCAAAATCTGAATTTTTGCCAGAATATTGAACAAGCATAATAGAATTTCAATCACTCTAATGCTGCCATTCTGAAGATGTCACATGTAGGTTGCCTTCCAGCTAGTTCCAGTTTCCCATCGAACTCAGCCAGGGTGCCAAAAACAATGGTGAAGAAGCAGGTATGCCAGCACCATTTCAGCAAGTCCCATTCAAGTTAAGTTACCACGCCTTCCACATGAGTCTTCCCAGCTTAGGTGTGATTCACCATGTAGCAGAACCAAGCTATTCCTTCTGTGTCTTATCTGAATCTGTTCCTCATATATTCCATGAATATAATAAACTAGTTTTTATTTTGTACCACTCATTCTGGAGTTGATTTTTATTTAGCAGTAATAACAAACTTGGAATAAGATGCTGTCACAATAAAAACCTCACACATGACATTGATTTGGGGGCAATATGGTAGGCCAAATGTGGTAGAGAGTTTTTGTTTATGTTAATATTTTTATCAGTGCATAAATTATGCATGATTATACAATTGACATATATTCATGCATGTACTTAATGTGGTCAATGTCCTTATCCAATTCCTCCCATTCATCTCTTTTTCCCTTCTCTCTGATCCTCATCTTTTTTCTACGATCATCCTTCTATGTTCATGAAATCTCTTTCTTTTCTCTAACTTCTAGGTATAAGGGAAAAACTATGACCCTTGACTTTCTGATGTTCTGTTCTACCCATTTTCTGGCCAATGACATACTTTTGTTCTTTTTTATGGTCACATAGAACTGCATCGTGTATATATACATATACCACATTTCCTTTATCCATTCATCTGTTGAAGGGCACCTAGGCTGACCCATCACTTGGAATGTGGTTCAGTTTATAAACACTGTCAACAAACTGGTGGCTTCCCAGAATGCTGTAATTAGTACCTAAAGTAGAAAACTATTATTGAAAACTGGAGGAAAGGAGATCCTTGTTATGTGTTCTATCTCATGTAACAAATATTCTCCTATGATAAGGCGGAAAGCAGAAGATATATCAGTTGATCCATCAGGCTATGGAAAGTGAAACTCACTGGCAGGACTGCTTACATTTAGCTGCATGTTATATGGTATAAATAGAGAGATATGGTAAAAATGAAACTTCTCCTTCAACAAGATTTTATAGGAAATTATAAAGGGAATTAATAATGGTGGTTTAAAAAATAAAGCTATTTTATATCTGCAGTCTCCCCTGGGAGAATATTCTCCCAATCAGAGAGAATCTCAAAATAAAACACAAGAGTGCTATCACAGAAATATGGTCTGAGGACAAGGATTTAGCAAAGAGTGTGACTCTAAATCCCTTTGGTGAGATCACAAATTGATTTAAGCTTAAGTCTTATGAAGTCTTTCAGATAGATGGAAACATTTTTTCCTTATTGAGTTATAAGGAGGTTCATAGGGAAGTCATTTTTCAAAAATGTGAGCAGCTTGAACTGTAGAAATGAAGAGAGTAAAAAATTACAATGCATACTCAAACTTATCGGCAGAAAGGAAACAGAATATTATTTAGCCAAAGACATGGTTTTATTCCTTATGGGAAGAGGGAGGATGACAAAAGATAAGGAACCAAGGGTCATAATCATCCTCAAGAAGGAGAACTAGTGCCTAATGAAGAATCTGACTGCATCTACCTGGTTTAATTCCACATTTTCTAGGACTAGTGGCTTCCATGTGTCTTCCTTTCTTCCCTATGGAGTGCAGGTGATTCTTGTGGGTATGCAGCTTTTGCCTCCATTTTAGGCTGATCATGAAAGGAACTGATAACTTGTTAGTTCATTGGATTGTAGGCTGATGTAAATCATACTGAATAACAAATCTGGTGTGTCTTATGTGCATTTCAGCCTCACTCAGATGAAGATGTTCTAGACTTAAACTTCAGTCTGATGTCCTAAAAGGATTGGAGTGGGGGAATCAGGAAGGATTGGTTTGTTTTACATGTAGGAGGCGAGGCATGTAAATGATTTGTGAATAGCAGGCTTTTAAGAGCTTTAAAAAAAACCTGCACATTTTATGACATTATTTCCCACTGAGTGGTAGAGACCATGCTGCTGTACCTTGAATTGGGGTGATTTCGTGCCTTCTCTGAAAAATAGAGTACAGATGTGGTGATGCTATGTGACTTACGAAGCTTGGTCACAAAATGCCATGCAGTTTTCACTTTATTTGCTGTAAAATTGAGCTGTGCTGCCTGCTTGGATTCAGGGGCTGCCATGCTAGACAGGCTGCATCTAAACATCGACCCAGCTGAATGAAGACTTCCACTCACCCACACTGAGGTACAGGCCACACTTTAGCTTTATTGAAAGTAGATCCCCCACCATTAACTCTGCCCCAAGTTAACAGTTATTTTTGGCTATGCTAGAACATAATATGACAGTCTATGAGCCTTCTCAATTTTTATCAGTGTTTTTCTCCATATTTGTTTACACTGTTGGGGCATCCGTATTTCTACATTGAAAAATCGAGCCAGTCACTTCAATAATCAGTGTTGCCCACCTTTTGTTTCTATTAGTTTCTGTGATAAGAACAGTGACAGAGGGCCTAGTTGCTATCTCAGAAGGAATCTTTGGTGAAACTATTCCTTGTTTTAATAATAGAACCCAATACCAACACAGCCCATGGTTTCATGATAAGAAAGCAAATATTTAGGAACATTCATAGGAATAATTTTAGCATAGTCTTCCCCCATCCCCATGCCTTGGTCCCCAGAAACATGTACTCTTGGCACAGAAGCAAAAAGACAATATGTAAGTGACCAATGTTTAGCATATTCTATATTCAGCTGAGAAGCATCCCATCTCAATGTGCTGTCAGGTTGCCCGTACTATAACAGAATGTTCAGAAAATACACCATTATTACACAGTAAAAAGAAATTCATTCCACTGATAATGTCAATGTTAGAAAAAAGTATATGCTGTGGCACTGGCTCTTCTAACTGTGATGTTCAAGAGAAAAGCACCTCTGTGTGAGAGACATTAAAAGTTTTCAGGGAATTCCCAGATTATGACAGTGGGGTAATTATGAGAATAAAAAAAGGCAAACAAGAAAAGTAAATCACAAACTATTTGCTCATTACTTGAAAGACAAATAGCTCTAGCATTTGGGGAGACCACTCTTAGTGATTTCCTGAAAAGAATTAGTGCAGTTTTCTGTTTAAGCAAAAGTAAGGACATCTGTATTGAGAACACTCAATAATGTTGGGCCACTTTGAAAACAGCATTTGGGTCACAGTTCTCACTCAGTTTACAAGTTCATTAATACCATAATGGGTCACCTTCGCAGGCAGACTGTAAAGAATCTCTTCTGTAATGTAAACCTCTTGATAAACTACATCATTCACAGAGAGTCTTAATGTCTGGATAATTTTAAAGTGTCTGTTTACTCACTTCTTTCCCAAAGCACTTAGACACTAGTCATCTACTTTGCTACAGACACGCTACCTAACATCTGGCTAGATAATTAGCTACTCCCCAGGAATTTGCTTATTCATTGACCTTACTTTACCTCTCGTTCTAAGCTATATGAAGAGCAAGATACATTGTTTGAAATATTCATTTCTAGGAATATGATGCACTGGAATAATTAAACTGAACCCTCCACTGAAAATATAAGAGTTGCAGACAAACAATCTGAAAAAGTCTTTAAAAAATATGTGGTTTATAATGGAGAAATGAATCATGATGTAAAAATTAACAGGAAGCTAAATGACAGAAAATGAAGGAAAAGACAGAAAACAACATTTTCCCTAAGAGCAGCAGTGAATATTTTTAAAAATTACCATTGTTTTAATAGTCTGGTAGAATGAGCATGTGAGAAATCAAATTCTGAAGATGAAGCAGTGTAAAGAGATCTTTCTCATATTAAGTTTGGACTTCTCAAAGGATTGTCTCTTGGGATGATGGATTCCATAGTAAATACCTCCTCATCACAATCAGGTCCTTTGCTGCTGTACATCAGGAAGAAAGAAACTGTATCAGAGAATCAGAAAATGTCTTTGGCATTTACATGAATTTACTGCGCAGATTTGTATCAAAACAGTGTCCAATGAACTCCCAGCTATAAATCAGAACTTGTCTGAGTTCACCAAATATTCTCTTGAAGATCCTATCTTTATCCCAGCCTTCAGAAATACTCTACATGTCACATTTCAAACATAATATGAAAATCTCATAGGAAAACATATTCAGGCACAGAAGAAGAAGACATAATTAGAAAGAAGTTGAGGAAAGAAAGCAGAGACAAAATATATTGAGATTGGAATTATTGAACAAACCCATCTACATTGACTAAGTTGGAAAAAATCAAACTTAAAAATATGTGCAGGATCCAATGAACACAAGATGGGAACTTTGGTAAGTAAAGCAGTGAAAATGAAAGAAAAATAAAAGACATAATAGAAATTAAACACAGAGAAGCTTAGCAACCCATTTGACAATCTTAAGCAGCTAGTGATTGAAGATCCTATTTGTGATAGAATATAGCAAATCATGAAAGTGATTCCACCTCAACTCTCTAGGAAGAATTATAAAAGAATGTAGATCATCCAGGACCATATTAGAATTCTGTGCACATTTTACATCATAATCAAGAATCCAGGTCAGGGATGGCTTTCTAATCCACAAAGTTATTTAGAGACCAAGAGCCACAGAGGGTCTACCATCTTAAACATAGTCTTGGGCATTATTATTATCCTAGTCAACTGAGAAGTGAAAGAGCATGGAGGACTACACTGGGGAGAATATGGTTAAGACACAATTCTATTGTGTCTTACATTCTACTGGGTGGAAGAGGTAGAAGTGTCACTTCTAGGAGTCAAGGCAGTTAGAAACATCATCTAGCTCTGTGTGCAGAAGGAAACAGGAAATGCTTTTAGATGGTTATCTTCTGTTCTGTCAAGAGAAAAAGCCTTTCCAAAGTCATTTCAAAAATATGTATTTTCCAAAGATGGATGTGATGTGTGCATCTCCGTGTTCTTTATCATATGGTGATATTGCCACTCTTTCATGAAGGAATGCCATTTTATTTCTTGAAGATAAGCAGGCTCTGAGATTGCTTTAATAAGTAGAATAGAGAAATTGTGGCACCTTGCCAATTCTGTGAGACTTGGATCTGCAATTAAACTTGCAGTTTTGATTTTGGAACACTCTCTTGAGACATTCTTCCTTTGGGACACAAGTGTTAACCTGTCTGAAGCCCAGGTCATATAGAGAAGCCATGTGTAGGTACCCTGATTGAAAGCCCTAGCTGAGTCTGTAGCTGCCAATCAGCATCAATTACCATGCCAGCAATCCTTCTTGATGACTTTAGCCCTAGCTGCCAACTGATGGTAATGGAGGAGGGACCTGATAAGAATCATTTAGCCTAGCCCAAAAAACACACAAAAATACAAAATTTAAAGATATGAAAATGGAGGATTATTTTATACTATTACATTTTTTTATAGCTCAATGTGAAAAAATAGATAACTACAACAGAAATTCGATCCTAGAATTAAAATGTTATTAAAATACTCATATTATAACACATTAGTATTAAGACTGGTTTGAGGATAGAAGCCTGAAAGCATTGAGACTGGAGGAAATATCAATATAATATTGGAAGCTGAAAAAGTAGGACTTTATGTTGTTGCAAAGTTTAAATAACCACTTGTAATATCGTGGAAAACAGAAACTATATTTAATGACCTGGTGTCTAGTTAAGAAGATGGTCAAATTTGAGTTCCCATCTTATATGCTCTTCCATAATGTGCACGTGTCACTCCATTATCAAAATGTGGGTTCTGTTTCTCAACCCCCTTAAACGGGAAAAGGCCTGTGACTGTGACCAATCAAATATGGAGAAGTGACACATAGTAGTTCTTGGAGTAGCCCCTGATTTGTCTAATACCTTTGGTTTTCTGCTTTTTGAGACTCCTGTTCTTGGCATGCTTCCTCTCAGCAGGAAGATGCCAAATTTTGAGAGCCCAGTCATAAGGAGAGGCCATGTGTGGGAGTTCTACTTAACAGCCTCTCTAATGGTAAGTTGCAATTGCCAGACTTTGTAGCCAGCCAGACCTGTTGAGCATTCAGGGCAGTCTAGCTTCCAATGCAAATAATAACTGAAAGAGAGATGCACACAAGAAACCAACTGTACTGAGTCAAACCACAGAATCCTTAGATAAAACAAATTGTCAACTTAAGCCACTGAGAAGTAATGTGGTTTGTTGTGCAGAGTTAATGCTGGAAGGGGTTAAGATTTTTAGGAATGCTGAGATGAGATGGATATATTTTGTACGTGGAATGGATGTGAATTTTAAAGAAAAAGAGGCCAGATTATAGTGGGATGAATAATGCTTTCTAAAAATTTATGTCTTCCTGGATCTTCAGAATTTGAACTTATTTGGAAATAGGATCTTGCAGATGTAACTTAAGGTGAGGTCATAGTGAATTAGAGTAGGCCTTAAATCCAATTATTGATGTCTTTATACAATATGTAGAGAACACTCAGATAAGTGCACAGAGGGGAACCCTATAAAGACAGAGGGAGACAATGGAAGAGAGCCACCAGATCAGGGATGCCAAGAATTGCCTGTAGCTACCACAAGCTACAAAGAGGGAAGGAATGATTCTTCTGTACAACATCATGAATGAGCATGACTACAAGGACATTGTGATTTCAAATCTACAGTGTCCAGAATTATGTAAGAAAAAATTTACATTGTTTTAAGCTCCCCAATTTGCAGTCATTTGTTACAGTTGCCCCAAGAAAGTAATGCAGAATAGTAAAGGATTGGAGAAAAGTTATTTATTGTGCCATTTCTCTTAATCTCAGTGTGAAGAGACAAGGATAATGCAAAAAAGTAAGTTTAAACCTGGATTATTGCCTCCTAAGTCCTTGTGGAAGGGTAGGAAGGGAGAAAGATATGTTGTCAGGTTCCAGTAGGAGTTCTCTTCTGTCTCATGCAGCAACACCCCTAATAGAGGATCTTTGCTGGTGTGATATCTTTGTCATCAATTGCATACATGTTCTGTTTCTTCATGATGTTCTGGAAAGATGATTATATAATTCTTTGTATTTATGGAGTTCACTGACAGTAGTCCTGAATTTTGAGAGTGACTCAGCTGAAAAAACAAGAATAACAAAGCAAAAAAAAAAAAAAAAAAAAACAAAAAGAAGTAAACCTCATTTTTTAAAAATAATATATATCACTAAAAGCAAATCATGTGAAACATTTTAAAGACTTTTTATGTAAATTCAAACTGATACAAGCAAGTTATAGCAGTGCATTCTAAGCCATAATTTTTTAAGTTAATTTTAAAACACTGCACCCAAAAAGTTTGTTTGCAAAAGGTCAGTGATAGTGAACTATTGTACAATAACTATTGTACAATAATAATGTTTATTAATAGCTTCCTCTCTCAAAACTCAATGAAATTCAATAATAAGCTTTTCTCCTTTTTCATCTTCTGCTCCATACCACTCCAGGTCAGCTGGTATGGTTCTGCTTCAAGTTCCAGATCTGCAGGTTAGCTGAAATTTTCATGAACTCAGTTGGCCTCCCTCAGCTTCACTCAGCTGGGCTTGACTCCAGGCTTCAGAGGTAGTGGCTGTCTGGAGTATTTCTTGCACACTGCAATAGCACAGGACAAAGGCAATAACCAAGTGTCCACACATTTTATGCTGATGTTTCCATTTCATTGATTAAAGCAAGTGACATGGCTTAGCTAAAATTCACATTCTTGGAAAAGTGGTAGTGTACTTCACTCTGACTAAAAGAGTTGCTTCATTTGTCTACTAAAGGAGAATGAAAAATAGGGAATACAATTCAAATCATCCCAATGATGTAAATAAATGTGCTCCAAGCTACCAAGGAGACTTACTCTGAGATGCTCCCCATTGGTTAAGAATCTAATACCACATATTTTTCAGATTTCATCATTACATTGTTATCAGCATGGTAGATGATTGACACATTCCAAAAAATTGCACAGATTCAGAGAGCTGTCATATCTCTGATACAAAATGGAAAAGAAAAAGAGATACAGCTATCCCAGATAAGAAATATATATTTTTTTCTGACTGTGAATTTGCAATTTGTTAACTTTGCTGAGTTAGAACTGCATTTTCTAGAATCCATTTCTCTGATACTTCTGGAATTTGCAAGAAGGAAAACTAAGCAAGATTTGGAGGCAAAAGTGAATGAATGTTTAATAGTTGTATTATGCAGAAAATAAAAGGTCTGTTTAGAATATGCCCATTTCCGTAGTGAAAATTCTCCCACCATCATCAATATCCATTTAACATTGTGATATGAACTGTCTTATCAAAGTCTGAAAATATAACAACTGTTTCTTATTAGTTAATATGAACAAGCTCCATATTTCACTGCAGGATGTACATGATGTCCCATGATGTCCAGATTTACCTTCTACATTGCATATCATCCTTGATGGCTTAGTATTGCTGTATGCTCTAGTTCTTCCTTGTGAGGTCCAATTTCACTTGCCCTTTGCCATTTCATAGGCAGATTTCCTTCCTGACTGAATATTTGGGAAAAAAATTAACCTAGTTTAACCATAGTGACGGAAATTCCAAACTAGTATGCAAGAACGGTAGCCTAATTCCTTCCTTCCTTCCTTCCTTCCTTCCTTCCTTCCTTCCTTCCTTCTTTTCTTCCTTCCTTTCTCCCTCCCTCCTTCCCTATCTCTCTCCATCTCTCTCTCTCTCTTTCTTTCTTTCTTTCTTTCTGGAACTGTGGATTGAACTCATAGGAAATTTATCAATGTGCTTTTTCTTTTTTTAAATTTCAAGACAGGGTTTCACTAAGTTGCCAGGACTAACCCTGAGCATGTGATCCTCCTGCCTCATTGGGATTACAGGTTTGCACCATAGCACCCAGCCAGGCTGAAGCCTTTAAAGAAATTCACCATCCTCCACATCTGCATAGTCTAATTCTTACAATAAATCATTTATTTTATATAACTCATTCAACTTCTTAGCTCAATTACTAATAATACAGGTAGTATATATATTATTCTTATAATACACATAAACCCATCTGCCAAACTGATACCCATGTGCTGGAAGTCAGAGGGAATATTAGTGTATAAGAAACACATGTATAGAACAGTTACTCTAATTAGTGTCTGATTCTGCTCTTCAAAATCCCTACTTCTAAAGGTTTCAAGGAGCTAATGCAGGAATGTACGTGGTAAACAGTAAGAGACTCAATGTTGTGATTTGGACCCAAAGTACCTGTAATTATATGCTAGGATTCTTCTAGGAGCTTAGTTTATCTTTTTCTACTACGTTATCAAAAATGCAGGACATAGTAGCCACTACTCCCTTCTATTCTTCTACAAGGTTGACTATTGATTTCCACAAATAAGTGAGAATGTGTTACTTTTTTCTGTGTCTGTTTTATGTCACTTAACATAGTGATGTCCAATTATATCCATATAGCTGCAGGAGGAAACAGGGTTAGAAAGAAGTTCAATAAGTGTCACCAAAAACACAGAGTGGAACAAATATCCTTGTTTTTTCTTTCTCACACTAGGGTAACTGCTATTTGAAACTATCCATGATATTCAAAATGACTAGAAGATTATGAAATTCTCAGCACATAAAAATGACTAATGATTGATGAGATAGAAATCCTCATTACCCAGATTTGATTACTATACAATCTACACATGTGTTGAATTAAAGCCCCATAACATGCACAGATATTATGTCTCAATTAAACAATGGCAGAAATAGCTATGCCTAGATACAGGATCTCATTATGAAATCAAGCTATATTTGTCATCTGTTCCCCATAATGCCTCACTGCCTCATGGACAACAGTGGCATCCAGATTTCTGAAAGAATGAAGTAGTCTCAGAATAATATCCAATATTCCCTAAAAAGATTTAGGTACTTTACTCATACCAAGGTTGTAGTCACCTAGGCTAATAACCACAGGACTTTTTGTGCAAGACTGAGAGGAGAGTTCAAATGTGCTCTTATGATTTTATAAACCAGATCCTCTTCTAAGGTGCTCATATTTAGAGAACTTGGTCTCTGAACTAACTAAAGTTGGATAGTTATCAATGTAATATGTCACAGTATGTCTCAAATCAGAACTATGTTAACAAGAACAGACTTTTCCTTCCTTGTTTATCCATATTGCAGGGTCTTACATGAATTATTTATCCACATCTACTTATGATTTGCATGTAATTCTAACTGCCAAAAATAATTTAAATTATTCAATTTTATATTGGTGATGACATGGTTCCATCTAATCTCTGCCTTCTTGGGGTTTCACATTGCTATCTGGAGTATGTGATAAATCACAGTAATAAAGTTGGGTACCATTTTATTTTAAACGGAAGAGGCATCTTTATGAATTGTTGAGTGTGTTCAGAAATAACTGGGGTTGACTGAGACAGACAGTACCACGCTATGTATTATGTAAGATTATGTGAACTGTGTGAATAAAAAAATAATAATAAATAAAAAAAGAAAGAACTGTGGTTGTCTGCAATTCTCACTCCAAAGTATCCTTCCTCCAGTTGCACATTGTGAATTGACCAACACTTTATGGAACATAGCACATAATCTCTCTCAGTCTTTTACCCCACCACCACATGATTGGATGGATCATCAACATTACCCTGCCCATCAATTCTGAGCAGCCATTCTATAGAATTTATATAGAATTAGTATTGATTGTAAGGAATGCGAGTTAAAATATCTACTGCAAGCATAAAGGAAGTTTTTGGGATTATGTAAATCATATAGAATCTAAAGAGAAATTATCCATTCTTAAATTATGTAGAAAAATCTAATGAGTGGTCCCTTGAGGATTCTATTGTAGAAAAAGAGTCAACTTTTTAAATCCTATGCACTTTATTACTGATTGTATTTAACTTACAGATCATCTATTTAGTCTAGTTCTGTCAGATGCACATAATTTGGCAGAGAAGAAAGTTATCTAACATCTTGACCAATAAACGATAAATATATTCAATGAAAATATGATTACTTTCAAATCATGATGGGGGTTATTACTGAAAATTGATAAATGAATGCCAAAATGGTGAAAACAAAAGCTTTCTTCTCTATACCAAAAGACTGTCATAAAGAGAGCAGAAACTTAGCAATAAGAAGACATATATATTTGTGCATGCATCTGATGTGTGATAGATATTTAACTTCTCTGATCCTTAGGGTTTTGTTCTTAATTTTTAAAATAAGACTGTTAGAATGATTGATCTTTAAAGATCATTTTTTCTAAATTTTACCATTTAATTTTTAAACCTTATGGTGTTGTTATTATCAAAAATTAATCAATTAATTGTCATTTATTTTCCATCCTCAGTAAATATAACTGGGGAGAATTTTCCAGGGATTTTTTTTGAATACCAGATTATGTACTCTAATTACATATGAACATACTTGCTCTTTTTCAGGGAGAGTCACTGACAAAATGTTATTGATGAGTCCTACAAATATATTTAAAGAAATGGACATGATCTTCAGCCTCACCTCAACCGTCTTGATCTCACTCAGCATCTCATTCTGTGCTCATCTCCCCAGGCTCCCCCTCTGCAGACAATAGCAAACATTCTGAAAGACAATAAAGCATGTTTTGGACACTTCTCTCCTTCTCACATTATGTTCTTAGAATGTAATCACTGTGGTTTTCAGACTGATAATAAATCATCACATTTCTGCGTAGTTTGTTTGCAGTGTAAAATTTCCATTTATACCATCCTGATATTTTCTCTATTTTCACATGGTTGTCAGCAAAATTCTTGTTCATGTTTCATCAAAATAGTGTACTCACATGATATTTGGAAGGTGAAAAAGAGAAAACAAGCTATTGCTCTTCTCTGGCCTGAAGGGCAGATGTGTGGACGGATGACAGACCTGAGTTTGTAGCTGTTCCCAATAAAACTCCTCCATGTCAGCACACTGTGCTAAGGTGCCAGGGGCAGACAGATGGCTGACGACAATATTGTGCTCCTGTTACTCTCTGATTTCTCAAAAGCCACTTTCCCCAGACTAGAAGGTTATGCTTGTTATGATGCCAAATCTGAAGGTCGGTGTCTGGGTTAAAAATAACCAAAAATAAAAAAAATAGAAGGACCCTGTTTTATCTGGAAGAAAGACTGTCCTGAGGTAATTTCTGTATTATTGGTAGAGGCATGAAATGACAAAATATTTTATGATTTTGTATGTTTTCATTTTTATTGAACTGTTTTTTGTATTTATTGTCAAGTGCTGAGGCAGTGATAATATTGTTCCTATCCTAAAGGCATGGAGTAAACACAATGAGTAATAGTAGTCTTCATGAAAGATAGAATAAGACTCGAGCACATAAAGAAACAGATTTTTCCTTGTAAGGGAAAGCAACATAATTATGTCAAATATTTCTAAGTTAGAGTATGGATTAAGTGTAATTCTTCACAAATTTAAATATGCCTGTTTATTTTTAAAGTGTACGCTGATCTTTGGAATGGAGAAATATACTACTGATTTTCATAATATAGATGAAATTGTAAAAAGATATAACTTTGGGAAGGGCGATTTTATGTCCATTAACATTTCTCTAATGTTTATGAAATTTCACCTTGTTATTCCACTTTTACAATTTTATTAGGAAAACAAAAACCTGTATCCAAGGTTAACACATAATTTTGACTATAATTTTTATTTGTGAGAACACAATGTCAAACAAATTAGCATTAATGTGTGAAGATTTGGTTTATTATAGAAAGTCATTATCTAAATGTGAAAATCGTTATGCACTCACAAACAGAATGTTTCTTGGGTATGTGTTATAGCATAATGGTGTATGAGAATCTATTGGTTGTCAACAAATTCCTCCAAGTAAGAGTTGTTTATAATTATTCTCTTATTTTGATCTTGGTTAATATCATAGGTCCATTACTACTTAAAAAGGAAAACCACTAAACTATTAATGTAATGACCATTAGGTTAACTCCAATAGGTGATTTCTGTTTATTTTTTCTATACCACTATATTTGTCAGGCTAGCATTTTCTCAATTCCAAGTCCAGCAATGACATGATAAGACACTTGAGATCAAGAGCATTTTGAAAGTACATTTTCTCTTACAATTTTTATTATCTATGCCAACTAAGAACTCCGAGCAATATAGCTGAAATGAGTAGTATGTTCTTTTTGGAATAATACACATCTATTAGCTTGCCACTCTTGCTGTTTCAAAATGACCCCATTGTGTTGCCCCTCTATTCACGTGGGCATTTCAGTGAACATGGTCTTAGCCTTTGTATGGTTGATATCTTCCTGCATAGGTACCGAGTAGCTAAATAGAAATATAAAGAGATAGATACAAATAGATTGATATGTACATATCTGAAATATATAAAACATGAGAAAAATATGTTTTGATATAAATTCCTTGGAAATCAGAGCTTTCTCAATTTTCAATATCTAAAATATGATGGTGAATAATTGTAATCTGAGAAAATATACAAATAGATTTGTATTCTCAGTGAAAAACTATTACTTTATTATTAGTCAGGTCAATAAATATCTAGGCAAACAAACACACTCACATTTCAAGTCTCTTTCATATAAAGTGAAAGTTTTGAAAGGGAGAATGTGTCTATTCAAATAAATAAATGTTATTTATCGTATATGCAAATATAATTAGCCCATTGTATAAAATATTTTTGTGTTAGTTGTATATCACATATCAAATTTCACATTCTGGAAGTACCCGTTTTAGACAGATATTTGAAATGAGGAAAATCCTGAGACCTTAAATCAAATCTCTTACACAAACATTTTTTGTAAAATAAAATAATAAGTGAGTTTCATGAGAAGAATACTTTAAATGTTCTGGGCTAAGGGATCTTACTAAGCTCCTAAGAGGCATGATTTCTTTGGCTCATCTGTTGAGAGGTAGAGGGTGATTCAATGACTTTGATGTGCTTTTACCAGGTGACGATAAGCCTAAAATCAACACCATCAAATGAAAAGATATTTTATTATTTTGTTTTGCTAGAATAAAAAGAAAGTATATGAAGTCGATTAAAAAAAAAAAAAAAAGCAAACCAAAACGGGAAAGTTTGCCAGTGACAGGTGAGTCAGAGGAGTGAGGTCCTGTAGAATGAATCTTCTTGATGGCATTTTATTGCTGTTTGAGTTTCAGCCTCAAGCTCCCTCCCCCACCCCCACTCTTTAAATATTGTAGCAAAGAACAAAGGTGATCAAGAGATAGGCCTGTAGTCATTAATTAATAATTGGTAGAAGAGGCTTTGGGATTAAAATTAATAAAACCCAGCATGAAGTACATTAAAACTGTAGAAATATCTAAGGAACTACAGCCTGCGTCAAGATGTAAATTGATTAGCAAAGCTACTTAATCAGGAGATGCAAACATTTCACATAGATGAAATAAACACACACTGCTTCTTGGAAGTCTGATCAGTTTTCATTCTGGGAGTGCTTTATTTCTTTAAAAATGTAACTGTCAAAATAAAGCACTTTAGATGTTTTCTGTAAAAGGTTTATGTTTCTTCTAATGTAATACAGGAAATGGAATCACAAATAAAATTACAAATGTTTTCTTTTCTTCTCAGGTCATGTTTAATAGATGCGATTCTGGCCTTTCACGTTGAAGTCAAAGGGAAGCTATGAAACAAGACACAGAACACTCATCCTTCAGGATTTTCTTTGCTGGTAATATTGATACATAAAAACTTATCTATAGGAAGGGAAATATTTAAAAGGAAAATATTTATTCTTCATTTATAGCATTTCAGTAATAATCTAATTTAAAATAATTAAAGCTAATTAAATATATTAATGAAAATAGTTCCAAATACCTACTGCAAAACTTTTTTTTTTAAAATATCTGCTATAGAAATTCAATATAAATGTAGTAATTGATATTAAATATCTAACTAGGATTTTTGGAAATAAAACTATTAAATTAATTCTTATATACATTTGTATGCTTAAAGTGATTTAAGCAATATAGCTGATAATCTATTGATATTTTATCATTTTTATGAACCCTTTGTATCACATAGGCTTCAATTTGACAGTGTCTAGAATTAACAATGCATTATAGAATATATTCAAATGACACTAGAATGTCCACAATAGGGCTGGGGATATAGCTCAGTTGGTAGAGTCCTTGCCTGTCAAGCACAATGCCCTGGATTCAATCCCCAGCAATGAAAAAAAAAAAAAAAATATATATATATATATATAGGTTTAGCATTTCATCATTATTTCACACAATTAGCATCAGATTTGCTTTGAACCATAAGTTATTTGTCTTGCATCAGAATTCCTTAACCAAAATCTACATTTATAGAATTTACATGCTGAATTGCTGTGAAAACATTAATTCTTGCCAGCAGAATGCATCCCTACAGAGTATATATCCATAGCAAGGCCACTAATTTCAAACCCTTATTTGCAATTTTAAATTTATATTTGTAGATACACCACAGAAGTATTTCTAACAGGGAAAATGAATGACAGAATTGCTGATAACATTCAGTGAATAAATCAAAATCTTCCTTATCATGAACAGACCACTGGGGAGAAAAGCTCATAAATGGGGCCTTAGTTGGAAAACTCTCTGATATTAGGTGCTATGTGGGTCAGCAAACAAGCTGATAATGGTCTGTCAAAAACATCTTGTCTCAAATATGTCAAATATGTCTTGTTCATGTTTTCCACATCTTCTCCCTGACCTACTTTTCTTAATTAAAAAATATTCTATAGCATTAAACTTTAGCTATTGGCAATACTCAATATTAGACTATTTTCTGGACATTATCTGTTTTCTGAATACCACATTTAAAATCCTTACAGTGAATACAAATAGAGGATTTTAAATTTCTTTCTTTTAATAACTGCTGATTTTAAGGAGGAATTTATAAGACAATTATTCAAGTATTTTAGCTTTTCTAAATTCCAAATTCTGCTTCAAAGTATCACGTAATGTAGATACCAACGAATAAAAATACACATGTAAAAATGTATTAGTTCTGTCTACATCCAGGCTAAGAAATGTGTCAGTTTAAAAGTAATGGTTTGCATTTTCCTTTTGCCATTTTGCTTATATGTCAAGCAATAGATCTTTGTGGACCACCTACATACAGACTTTGCTGATGCGCCTACAATTTTTATCCTACCCAGAAGGTATTTATGATATTATGCAAACATCAGAGGCTATGCTAAAGATGTAACAGATAATAAAAATAGAATCCCTATTCGATCATGCACAGTTTAGGAAAGCAAATCACATTTACTAATATCTAATAATTAGTGGGGAAACACATTTAATTTTGTACTCTATACTGAAGTTAAATTTAAAATTCATGACATTACTTAGCTTCCTATTTGTGTCATAACAACTCTCATGAAATGAATCAAGGGTCATCCTTTAAAATAGTAAAATATAATACTGCTGGGCAAATTGGAGCTCCTTTCAGTGTGAACACGGGCATGAAAAGCTTTTGCACATATGATAGGGAAGGAAATATATCCTTATCTTTTGCAGTGACACACTAACTCTTTGCTTCTATTGATTTATGCCAATTGAATTTCCCAATGCTAGTTTCAAAAATTCTAAAATGTATAAATGGCAGAATGATAAGTTTTGAAAACATTGTCTTAACAAATTAGGCTAATGTATCATTTGGATAAGCATTCTATCTGTGATTCTGAGATTAATATGAAAATAATTCATTCAAAAATTTTTTTTGTGTGAAATGAATATTTTCCATTTTTTAATACTTGGAAGAGTCTTTTTCCTCAGTAGATAGAATTATTAAAGAAAAAATCCATTATTATAGAACAATTGGAAGTTAAAAGTGTGATCTACTATCATCATATTTTGCATTAGAATACAATTATCATTTCTGAAATGATAAAATGAGAACTGAGATTTATTGAACATTCACTGTGTGACAATCTCAAACATAGGAACTCATTCTCTTAACCCAATTCGTTCTCTGGTCAGACTATAATAACAGTGAAATATTTTACGAGCTTACCATTTTAGTCACTTTGTTCAATGCTTCAAATTATGAATCACTAGAAAAGGAAAAGGAAATTTTATAGTCTCTCAAAATAACACATCATAGGTAATTTTTAAATATTTCTGCAAAAGTATAACACTAATTAGCATCTCTGCTTGAAGATTTCCTGTTTTATTATTCTTAAGTCATAACAATTCACCAATATCTTTAACATTAACAAACACTTCAGTGGTAAGCACTTACAGTTTTGACTGAGGCCACATGAGTCTTTATGTTTAGAGCAGTTTTTGGAGACTTCTCCAGGCACATAAAGCAGAATGAGAATTACTAAAGGAGAGGATGAATTTTCTATATGAGGAACTATAATATTCAAAATCTATATCCATTTGCTTCTAACAATTTTCTTCAATAGAAACTCAAATAATTAATAAAGTTGCTAATTTATATAATATTTCAAATTTATGACCATTTTCATCTAACAAATTTTTTCAACAGTAAAGAGATAATAGTGTTATCTATATTTGTTTGATGTCTTGACTTTTACAATTAAGAATAAGTTAAGTTTAAAGTAAATGGGATTAATTACATAAATTTTATTACAGGAGACACATGATTTATGAGGTTAAAATGCTACAAGATCATCTACTGGGTACTAAAATATCATCTGCTAAATATAAAAACATCAGATACTCTTAACTAAAATATATTTAAGTATTAAATGGTTTGTAATTTGGTTGACAAAAAGAAGGTCTAAAATTCCTTTATAGCCTTACATCTTTCATGGATGACGGTTTTTCTGTATGAAAGTCTCACAGATAAATCTTCCATTTAATGAAGAAGCACACACTATTTTAAGAGAACATTAGCTAGTAGGGAATTAGATCCTTTTACTTGGGAAGATTCAAGTGACTTGAGATAATTGAAGGAAAATGCAATTTTGACATATACCAGTGGTTTAGTGCACCTGGAATAAAGAACCTGTTTTTTATAAATAAGGGGAATACCAGTGGATTTGAACTAAATCTAAGATTTGTAGACATCTGTAAGTGGCTTGAGTTCCTTTGTAACTGGTTATTTTAAAGCTGGAAATTGAAAACTATTGGAGAAAAAAAGCATAATAGTAATTGTATGGATATTGTTTATAGAACAATAGCATTACTGTATTACTCTAGCAATTTGAGAAAACCATGTTCCCATATTCCATAGATAAGAGGAATTATTATTTTTTTACCCTCTTAACTATTTTTAAGTGTGTGTTTCAATAAATTATATTCACATTTTGTGCAAGGGATCTCCAGAAGCTTTTTATCTTGAGCACTGAAACCCTCTTAACCCACTCCCTGGTCTTCTCCCCTGGCGGCCCCCACGGGGCTTTCTGTTGCTGTGAATGAGTATTTGAGCTGCTTCGTGTAAGTGGGACTTCACGGCACTTGTCTTTGGTTGGATGGGCATCTCGCTCGCCTGATGT
The DNA here is from genome assembly GCA_020662805.1 of Glaucomys volans. NCBI lineage: Eukaryota > Metazoa > Chordata > Mammalia > Rodentia > Sciuridae > Glaucomys > Glaucomys volans. Next base: position 18,572 of record JAJEJO010051988.1, read on the forward strand.
CCTCACAGTATGGCCACAGATGGCACATAACAGGTCTCCTTCCCTCTCTCCTGTGTTGGCCACTCCCGTCTTCTCATTTGCCAGCTGGTGACTGGGTTGCTTCCACCTCTTGGTCACGGTGAAGGATGGTGGGTGTGCACATGGCTCTTTGAGATCCTGCTCGCAGTTCTCTTGAACATGTGCCTGGAAGTGGGATCCTGGGTGGCGTGTCTGCTGGTTGGTTGAGGAACTGGCACACCATTTCCACGGCAGTGCCCACTCGCTGCCCACCCTGGGGTGCAGGACTCCCACTTCCCTATGTTCTGGCCACCATGAGTCTTATTTTATTTTGCTGCTGCTTCTTTTCTGAGTGACTGCCTTTGTGGACCCGAGGTGCTTCTCATGTGGTTCTGAGCTGTGTTTCTCTCATGAGAATATTATTTTGTACTTATTGAAAAAATAATTACAACAAATGTAGGCACACAGAAGAGTTCAGGACTAGGGATGTGGTTCACTGATCAGAGGGCTTGCCTAGCATGCAGGGTTTTATCCCCAGAATTTTAAAAAAGAAAAAGCTAAAGCTTAACATTAAAAAGACTAATGTCACCTCTGAAAAGGATAGAGTTTTTGTTTGCGTGTTGTGAACTTCAGACATTCTGGACAGAATAGGTCTGCTCTGAAGTCTCTTAAGATATCATATCATGTTATACCTGTCCTTCCACAGCATATTTATTGCTCTTGATAACTTTCAGGTGGGTTCATTCTGAAGTTTGAAGATCAAAAAAGCAGATTGGTAATTCTATACAGATGACCAATATTTTATTTTCCTGAGTATGTAATTTTTGTGATCCTCAATTTGTATAAGTTTAGGTCAAATATATTATTAATATCTAGATTTCTGTGTTTACTGTGTTTTTCCTCTGATATTTTCCCTCCCCCTTGGTCTTTCATTGGAATGAACATTTTTTATTCTTTATTTATTTTTTGATTGATATTGTAAAGTACAAAGACATTCCAAGAAAACTTTTTTAATAGTCATGTTTAAATGTTTCTATATAAATATATAAACATGATAAGGTTAATGAACCAAAAACAGATTTTTATATGCATACTTCAAAAATACAATGGCTCTCAATTTCTTTCTTCTATTTTTCAAGTTATCACCTTCTTGTTTATAATTCCAAAACAAAAAATCATTTGTTTTATTTATTTATTTATCTTGTTTTGGAGTAGTAAATATTATTGAAATATACTTAATGTTTTAACAACTTCCTCACCACAGTTTCTTTCATCTCTCTTTTTTTTAGTAAGTTTTCTTTTTTTTTCTTTGCTGAGGTATGTCCTTTTGCCATTGTTTTCCGCTGAAAGTCTGAAATGTAAACTTTCTGCCTTTTTGTATTTGAAAGTATCCAATTCAGATGTATTTACTTTAATATGGATTAACAACTATTTTTTGCTAAACATTTTGAGGATATTATTACTTTCTGTGTTGGCATCACATATTCAGAACTCTGAACTAAATTTGATTATCATTCTTTTGAAGACATTCTCTTTCTTTTCTTTGATACTTTTAAAGTGTTTTCTTTTGTCTCATATTTTCATTCTTTTCACTAAAACATAACCATACATGGGTTTATTATATACATGTATCTCACTTGGTTTTCTGTGTGTCTTTTCATCCTAAGAACACTTTTATTTTACAATCTCTCTCCTTAAATTATACAAATATTCTCTTTAATTTACATTTTTCAATTACAAAATCTTTGAAACTATACCCTAGTCTTTTGGAACTCCTATTATTTTTAATGTTGAAACTTTTAAATCTATCTTTATGAAACATACTATATATTTTCCAAGCTCTTATTTATTTGTGCTGTAGTCTCAGTTTTCCTGAAAATACCTTTCTATTTGGTAATTCTTCCTTCAATGTGTCTACTCAACCTATAGAAATTATTAGTGCATTTTCATTAATATCATTGAATGTATTGTTCAGTCTATAATTTTTCTTTCCTCCCCCCAAATGAACTACTTTCCTATATGGATTATAGTTATTTCATTCCTTGTAAAGGAATCTAGAGTGGATTTTTCTGTACATATTTAATTAAGTAACATGATTTGATAGCCCATATCTGCAGATGGTACAGCTTGGAGCCCCAGCTTCTCCTGGATATTTTCTTTTGTCCTCCCATAAGATTAGAAATTAAATAGCAAACTTCTTTAGAAAATCCTCCTGGAAAATGAAAACAGTGATTTCACAGTAAGCCAGTTCTGAGATTTCAAGTCACCGTCCAGGCGATACTACTTAATAAAAGATTCTAATAATGTATATCTTAAGTCTCATTTAGTACCTCACAGAATTCCCAGCCTTAAATCATGTCCAGAGGCTGTCCCTTTCTCTTTTTAAGCTTGACTATATATTATTTGAGAATTATCTGAGAATCGAGAGACTATTGGCATTAGCTTAGTAGATCATAGAGACAAGTTCTTTGAACTTTGTTTTACTGGAGCTGATGCGTGTTAAAATTTCCACCTTGAACCACCCAATTTATTTCATGATTCAAAATACTTCCTCAAAATTTGTCTTTGTGTTTTTAATATCTAATTTATATCTTTATAAAAGAGTTTACAATATATAATTACAGGAAAATGAAAATTTCAAAACTTATGAAGAAATAGGCACTGTGTATTGTTGAATTTGCATTATCATTTGAAAATACAGGCATGTTTATACATGATATATGTCTATATACTTTTCATTTAAAGTGCATTTAAAGATATGTTTAAAAAATCGATATCAAAAAATCATGAAGCAAATAGGCAAATATCAACCAATAAAGACTTTTGTATTTAATTATTTGCTAAAGTTCACAATATTAGCAGGTTTGACCTAGTCTTGAATTCATTTCAAACATCTGATTCAAATTTTAGTATTTTGGGCAGATTTAAAAATATTGTTTTAATAAAGTATTTGATTTTAAAAACCTAAATTCACAACCTTAATTTTATCTGTAAGTATAATACCAATTAAGTGACCATATACTCTCTGAAGGTAAAATTTTGATATCATAAGAAAACAAAATTTATGGTTGAGCTCATTTCTATTTGTCAATTACATTGTAGACAATCATGTTTCTTATAGGTACACTGATGAATTGCTCGCTCAGCCAGTATTTCCTTCTATCGACTTGCATACTTTGCTTTCTCAAAATTCGGGTGTATTGCTTATTCAATTTCTGTTTAAAGTTTACTGTTTCCTGGATGCAGGTGGCACATCCCAGCAACTCCAGAGTTTGAGGCAGAAGGATTGCAAGTTCAAGGCCAGCCTCCACAACTTAGTGAGGCCCCTAAGTAATGTCAATCCTGTGTCAAAAAGTAAATAAATAAATAAGGGCTGGGAGTGTAGCTTAGTGGTAATTTTAGTGTTTCATTTCCCAGAACCAGAAAAAAAGAAAAAAGAAAAAAGGAGGAAAGAAAGAAAGAAGGAAAGAGAAAAAGAATGAAGGAAAGAAATGAACTGTTTACAGGTCAATGGGAAATAAAAAAAATCAACCTTCTATTTTTTATCAGTTGGAAAAAGAAATTAGTTATAAGAGAAAAAGTGAATACAGAAACACAAATTGAGACTGTATAGTTCCTAATTTCAGGTGTTAATGTATGCAATGTTTTGGAAAGAATATGAGAGGTATAAACACAAGTAATAGCACATTTAAGACCTTTCATATTTTCAAGTAAATAAATTTGCCTATTTTCATTTTTGTCATAGATTACAATTGTTAATTTGAATGAAATTATCCATGCCTGCAAATCAAAATAAAAATTAAATTATGTACAACTCTCAATAGGAGTAATAAATACGTCACATGAATGAGCTTGATTTTAGTATGTTAATTGCTAATTACATTATTTCATCAGTACTTGTTGAGCCCTAAAATATAATGCCTGTATATTTGTGTGTGCATATATGCACTCACAGATATGTATAAAGGTAAATAGGTAGGTAGATTGATTGATGTAAGAAAGATACAACATTATGACTTCTAATATAAGAGCCAATTTCCAACAATTTGCTATATTTTCCCTGCACCACTTGGTTTTACCAAGTCTTTTTTTTTTTTTTTTTTTTTTTTTTTTTTTGCACTTCTGGGGATTGAACCCAGGGCCTTGTGCTTGCAAGGCAGGCACTCTACCAACTGAGCTATATCCCCAGCCCCTCCAAGTCATTTTTTGTGGCTACAGCCCAGGTTATTCTCAGCTTTGAAGTAACACACACACTGAATTCACCCATTTCTTTGACAAGTATCTCTTTGGGGCAACTGTCCTCTGCTGGGCTTCATAAGGGTAGAAATAATTGAGCTTCAGCAGAGTTTTTAAACTCACAATCTACCTCTGCAGTCTTGTGTGGATAAATTGAGGATGAGAAATATATTTGGTTTATGTGTGTTTGACTGTAACTTATAGGCAGGCAGGGATTTTACATCAAGGAATAAGAAAAAAAAGGATATCTATTGACAATATGTAGAGAAAGAATCCTAGAATGCACAAAATCTCTTGGATTCTGCAATGTCTCAAGAGCATCAACTTCTGATGTATGTAAAATGGAGAGAAATTTTAGAAAAGTATGAGCCAATGTTGTGTGTGTGTGCTGTGGGTCACTGTTGTATCAAGCAGGGATTCTCATCCATCATCCTCAGCTCATTTCTAGTCAGTTCGTCTTCTCCCATGTCCTACCATGAAATCAGCAGCACTCTGCCATTATCCTTGGTGGACCATTTTCTTTTTCTTAGAAGGTAGTACCCCTGACCTTCTGTGACCTATGCCTTAGGTGTCTTTCAGGACCATCTGGGACTCTTGCATCTAATCCTTCTTGGCTTAATCATATACTTTATCACACCAGACTGAGCACTGAGGGACAGGAGGAAAAGGAGGAAGTGGAAGAAGCCCTGAAGGACTCACTGGATGAGGACCATAAGACATCCTGCAGTCAGTATGAACTGCTTGACATCCAGCAACCTCTGTGCTCAAGTGTTGACCTGTTGGGTGAGCATGAAGTTTCTTCTCTGGATGCAGCTCAGGAGTAGTCCATTAAAAGAGAACTGTACTCCTATTAGTCATGTTTCTCAGGGGTACAATGAAACTTCAGGATGGTGAACAGAGGAATAATCAGAGTAGGGTGGTTGTGGAGACTCCAGCAGTCTCACAGGCACCACTGATGCCTGTGTGTAGCAGAGGTCTGCATGATCTCTTTCCTCCAAGCTACAACAGCTAATCTCTCCTATAATGTCCTTTCTAATTTTTGATCCTGAACGGTAAGTCTATGCTGAGATTAGTGACTGTACAAATAGGTTAGTACTCTTGATTGCTTCACTGTAGATAGTGTTGGCATGGTCTCTCATTAGTGTTTAAGAATTATTCCAGAAGGCCTGGATTGGATCGTCACATACTCTACTCCCTTTAATAGAAATTATTCTGTTTTCTCAGTAGCACAAAAGATCTTTCCTCATGGAAGGTCTATAGATTCCACACATCATTTCAGTCCCAGTATGTAATCTCAAATCTACCAAGAAGCACCAGCTTCTGGAGTAAGGTATGAGTCTTGAAGAAAGTTTTCTAGAAACCAGTCTTCAAGCTTTTCTTGATCACTTGGATAATGAATAGTTTTAACCTATCACCACATTTAGAAAATAGAATGTGATGCTATTAATTGACCAAACAAGGGATATCTGACCAGTGACTAAGGAAAGGACACTTCTCCATTTCTCAGAACATACAACCCAAGACTTCCTCGAGTGTCTTCCTCAGAATTTCCTTTTATCACATAAAGAATGCACTCACCCTGTATTGAAATTGGCACAGGGTTGGTAATGGGGCATAAGGTTAAGTTTTTCTTGGGACTGTTTCTGCCTCCATATATTTGCAGAAACAGAAGACAATCTGAAGCAAAAGAGCCGGTGGACTCCAGGTAAATGCAAAAATCATGGATAGTGGTTGTAATGGCGACGTCTTGAGATTGCCCCTCCAGGAAAGAGCAGAAAGTGCTGAATGTACTTCTTCTATCCAATCTGATATCCAGGAAGGGGGTCAGTTTTTTTTTTTCTCTGGTGTTTCTTTTCTTGCTTTCTACTGTCCATTAGTTTTTACCTATAATAACTTAGAAACAGTCTTTCCCATGGTGGTAAACTAAGGTTGGGTTTCGTTTACTCACAGTGAACACTGCACTCTGCTGTGCAAGGTAGTTAGGAGGTGCACATCATTTTCATGAGCTTGGCCTGAGTTTGTTGGCTGGAATTTCACAGCAAGAAATGTGACCAAACCAAACCAAACCAAAGTCATATTAAATCAAAATATTAAAGAAAAAGGCTTGAATACCCAACATCTTTTGGAAAGAATAATGCCTTGGGAACGCTTATTTACCAGAACCCTGCAAGGAAAGTGGAGCAAAGGACACTGGGATTGTACATCCGTTATGGCTGTCATTGTGGCATGACATGCCTGAACCACACAGGGAGAGATGAATCTCCTTCCTGATCAGCAGTGTTACCTAACCAGTGAACTGAACACCTGCTGCCCTCTCTCACGTTCCACTCTCCTTCTCAAACTGCCATGAAGATCACATTCTAAGCAAAGGGGATTAATTTGTTCCTCTGCTTTGAAGGGATAGCCACTCTGCCTTCTGAAGCTTTTCCTTAAGTTTCAATCAAGACCAGGTGAGTTGGTATGAAGTCCAATCGTTCAATGTTTAGCATTCTGCTCTCCTTACATACCACGGCTCAGCATGGCTCTGCAAGCGGAGGAGGACATAAATGAAGTGCTGATGGACTCATTGGATGGGGTGTTTTTGACTCATTCCAGCTGCTGTGATTGTCTCACTCCACTGACCTCCCAAGAGTCCAGCCTCTGGGAGAAGGAGCATGTGGTTTACTCTACTCTGGATTTGGCAAGTGAGTACACCCCATCGAAGAAGAAGGTTTCTCAGGTAGCCTCCCTATTGTTTTATTTCAACCTTCTGAGAGGGTCGGGAAGTCTCCTTGCAGGCAGTTACTCATTGGTATGAGTGAAACACTAGAACCAGGTTTGAAGCACAGGCATTGGGTGGGTCAGATACCTTGCACTCTTCCTAACTTGCAGCCACACCTGTCCCACCTGGACACTCACTGGCAAATACAAGGTATGGAGCAATGCAGACAGGGGTGAGGAGAGTGAATGTATCCAAGGAAACTCAGACAATTCTTCAACATGCAGATGCCTCATCATCTGTCCAAAAGATTGTTTTACAGTGGCTCATTTATCTTTCCTCTACTTGTCCTGTTAAATGTAAATTTTCAACAGTGTTCTTTGAGCATTCATGGCTATCCAAGAAGGATGGCAAAATCACATCTATTTTTGGAGATGGTACCATGTTTTCTTGGCTCTAAGAAAGAGGCATGTGTTTCTTGTATGGGTCACTTCATAGCAAAACCCAAGCAAACTCAAAAACAAAAATATCACACACTGTCCTCCCATTAAGAGTCAGAAGACATCTGGGCTTCTATAAATGACTCAGGAGCTTATTTTCACTGGGCCACAGCTTGTAAAATGTAATGAGAAAAGGAAAAATTGCAGTTCACAAGAAATGAGCCAGAATCACAATTGGAAGGTGTTTGAGAGATAGAAATCTCTCAATGTCCTTTTCACCTATCCTTATGCCAACCCATTCTGAAAATGTCTCTATTCCACCTTCAGAAATACTATTTCCTGATCGAAGTTCAGGTTCAAGGACTGCTTCCGTTAAGCCAGAAGTTGCAAGAAAAGAGAGATTGCTCCTTCTACCTTAGCATCTCTAAGAAATTCCTCACACAGGAAGACTTTGATAGCCACCAGGGGCAGGACATTCAGAAGCAACTGTCTGAGGACTACAGGCTGGCAGAAAGCCTTGTCCTTTGTCTCAGTGCAGGTCAGGTGGGCTTGATCACACTGAAGTGCTCTGAAGTCCCTTGTTCACAGGACAGTGCACACCTCCCCCAGTAACATTTCACCAGATATTCTGGTTTCCTCCATCACAGTCAAGGCGAGACCGCCTAGGTGGGAACAGAAGGAGAACTGCATAGTACTGGAGATCACATTATTCCAACTCTCTCTATTCTCCCGGTGGTGCATGGCCTGGGGAAAGAGTTAGCAAACTACCAGTGTTCAGGTCAGGAGGCAGATTGTTAGAGGGCAGAGGGATTGGACTAGTAAAGAAAGTTTCCCCAGCTCCTCCTGAGCTCTGGCTTTTATACCTGAGGCACATGGTTCACTTTTGCCTTTTGGTTGTTTGCTTCCTCTCCTGTAAAGTGAATCAAACAATGTGTTGCAATTAGCTGTAGCAATTGAATGAAGGAATTTCCATGGATTGATTTTAAGAAACCATAGTGCTGGTTAGTGTTTGAGGATGGTTCAGTTAAAAAAAATGAATGGTGGTAGAAATGTTGGTTCAATACTAGAACAGATTCCCAAGAGAAATTTCCCCTCGTACACTGAAGAAGCCACCTTGGAGATGAGCACAAAACTCCCAATATGGAAAGATATGTGCAGCAGGGAATAGGTTCTGTGTGAGAACTGAAGATGTGCAGAACCACTAAGCCTGGGAATGAGCTTTGTATAAAGAATAGAGATGTAACTAGAGGAATCCAGAAGAACCTGGACAAGCGTCCAGTGATCATGATACAAAAATACATTTTGACTCTTCCATTTAACTCACAGTATGCCATAATGATCCAAACAACTAGTGAGAGTGCGCACGAAGGATCAGCACATCAACACACACCATTTCTTTAAATTGAACATATGAGATTATTCAGTCCAATCCTGTGTGTACATCCTAAATTCTTAAACACATAATTCATGTGCAGGCTCAGGTAGGTAGGCTGCTGTATAGAAATGTGCAAAGTAGAGCTATTTAATGACTTTGGACATTTCTCAGTTGTTTTGCAGAATATGATGAGAAGGATGAAGAAGAAGATGGAGAGTCACTCGATTCCATGTAACAATGAATGATCAGGGCTGTTAAGCAAAGGTAATATAATGGGGTTTGAGTGTTCTAAAATAAGCATCATGAGGCCACAATTAGCTGTGAATTCCATAATCAAAGGTATAAAGTGACTCTTTGCCATGACATTGCTCACACAACCAACGACGACATAGTCCTCTTTCCAGGTAATTGATTTTCTTTATGGTAGTTATAGAGTGAAACTGTCCAAGGGGATCTAAGGAGTCCTGGGGACTTCTTATCCTTCAAAAAAGTCACCTGTTGCTATGTAAGCACTCAAGTGAGAATGACATGAAGAGCTTCTTTCTGCACTGTTTTCCCAAATCGTGGCCTGTTCTGCCACAGCAACAACAGCAGGTATAGAACAACAACGTGTGATGTCCAGCTCTTGATAGGGAGGGCCCAGAAGGCACACGTTCTCTGGAACTTTCCAAATGCAGGAGGTTGTATTCACTGGGTAGGTGAGTGTGAAATTCAACTTTGGTTGTGCATAAGGCTGACCCACTCCTATGGTTTTCACTCTGACTCTTTCCCGTTCTGCTATTCTCTGTAACTGCTGCACTGAAGCGGAGGCAACTCAGTGTCCATCTATTACGAACATCATCTTGTAAACAGATGGTAGTGTCTCTGAAATCCCCCAGTTTGTAGGCTGTTTTTCCTTCTCTTCCCAGCTCCCTCAACTCCGCTGCCTCTTTATTCTGGGAGGCACGGTCTTCATAAATCTTTGGTACATGAACACTTCTCTAAGACCTGTCT